>CADEHL010001034.1:537574-748241 GCA_902827135.1 Harpagifer antarcticus
TTCAATAGCCAGTGCGAACAGTATAGGGGATAGGGGGCAACCCTGTCATGTACCACGTCCAAGGGCCAAAATAGCTTGAATGAGTATCATTGGTGCATACACTAGCTTGGGAGAAGAGTACAAAAGGCGAATCCAAGAGCATAATGTGTTCCCAAATCCAAATTTCTTAAGGACAGAGAATAAGTATCCCCATTCTACCCGATCAAATGCCTTCTCGGCATCAAGTCAAGAGAGACAACCACCTCAGGAAGGGTGGAGGGTTGCTTAGAGTAAATTATGTTGAAAAGTGTACGTATATTCGAAAATGAGTATCTCCCCTGTATAAAGCCTGTTTGTTCCTCAGAAATGATTTCTGGTATGACTACCTCCAGCCGTCGTGCAAGGACCTTAGCCAGTATCTTGACATCAGCATTAAGGAGACTGAGCGGCCTATAAGAGCTACACAGAGTCGCGTCCTTATCCTTTTTTTAAGAGGAGAGCTATTGAAGCCTGTGTCAAGGTGGGTGGAAGTGAGCCATTACCAAGCGATTCATTGTACATGGCTAAAAGCAGAGGGGCCCAACTTAGCATCACATTTTTTCAAGAATTCAGGAGGGAACCCGTCAGGTCCTGGGGCCTTACCGCTCTGCATTGACCTGGTGGATTGCACAACCTCATCAAGAGTGAGAGGGGAATCAAGGTCATCCGCAACCTCAGGTGGAACTGAGGGAATCGTCAATTCTTCATATTGGTGTCTGATGGCATCTCCGACTTATACAAGGTAGAGTAAAAACTTTTTAAAGGCATCATTAATCTGTGCTGGGTCAGAGGTCAAATTGTTAGAGGAGTCTAGAATTTTAGGAATTAATCGGGAGGCTGCTTTGCGTTTTAATTGGTGCGCGAGCAATCGACTAGCCTTATCTCCATGTTCATAGTATGTTCCCCTTGAGTGCAGTAGCAAACGCTCTGCGTCTTGAGTAGATAGAAGATTGAATTCCGAATGGAGATTCAGGCGCTGTTTATAAAGATCTGGGGACGGGGTCGAAGCATATTGGCGGTCTAACTCAAGTATCACCTTAGAGAGCTCGTCCAGCCTAGCTCTACGGGTCCTGTTAAAATGTGAGGCATAAGAGATTATTTGCCCTCTGAGGTAGGCCTTGAGCGACTCCCATAAGAGAGAATGGGAGGTGGAGCTTGTCTTGTTAGAAAACAGAAAGTCATCAATGGCAGTGGAGATTGTACTACAAAACTTGGCATCAGAGAGCAGGAGTGAATTGAATCTCCACCGTGACGGTGTACGAGGTTGAGTAGACAGAGATATGTCCAGAGTTAAAGGACCATGGTCAGAGATGATGATTGGTAAATATTCTGAAGAGGTAACCTTGGGCAGCAATTTATGGTCAATGAAAAAATAGTCAATGCGAGAAAAAGAATGATGTACATGAGAGAAAAAGGAGTAATCACGAGACTGAGGATTATTATATCTCCAGGGGTCGGCAAGGCCATTCAGAGACATAAAGTCAGAAAATTACCTTGCCATAGTGGACAGAGAGAACGTGGTGGGAGAAGAGCGGTCTAAGGATGGGTCAATAGCACAGTTTAAGTCCCCTCCCAGTATTAAAAGGTGGGTGTTAAGACATGGGATTTTGCTCAGCAAGCTGTTAGAGAACGCAGCATTATCAAAATTGGGAGCATATACATTCACCAATACAACAGGAGTGTGCCAAACCATACCAGTAATAATTAAATATCTCCCATTTCTGTCAGAAATAATGTTAGTGGTGGAAAATGTATCCTCTTATTTATGAGGATTGCAACACCTCTGGCTTTGGAGTCAAAATCTGAGTGGAAGACCTGACTATAACGTTGATTTTTTAGCCTATGGTGGTCTTTGATGAGTAAGTGTGTCTCCTGTAAAAAAACAACATCTGCATTTAACTTTCTGAGGTAAGAAAAAACTCTTGACCTTTTGACAGGGCTGTTCATAGCCTTTACATTCCAGGACAAGAATTTTGTGGAGTTAGGTCTATCTGGAGTCAAACCATTATCCGCCCATCTATCCCATACAAACTGGAAAGTGCAGTGGCCCAGGCAATTGCAAAGTGGAGAGAGAAAAAAAAAAATAACACAAACAAAGAAAACAAAAAAAAACAACAAAAGCAAATATACAAACATACCCTCAACAGACAACAATACAACAACTCACCCAAGTCCCGTGCCCAGGTCCCCATCCCCAAACGATGGAGACGGCAGGCAAGAAAACCTTGCGGTTTCCGGTGCGGAGGCGAAAAGCTCCTATCTATAGTACTCCTAATACATAACTGGTAGCCCTGCAGCTTGTTTACTTAATCTAACTAGAGTATGGAAAACACATAAGCAGATAACAAAAAGTGAGCCCATTTGAAAGATGGCTAATAAGAATTGCAGTAAAACACGTCTCAATCAGACCTTTCAGCACATGAGTATAGACCCAATTAAACATAATATTCCAAAACATCTCCCTTAACGGAAAAAAACAGCATAGCAAAGCAGGAGACAGAGCTCTGAAAAAATGCTTCAATAATACTTAAGTTAACTTAAAGAAATGAAAAATGAAATTGCTCCAAATAGGCTGACAATTAAACGTTAAATGACAAATTCAAGTTGAATTGTATACAAATATACATATACCCATATACACACACACACACACACACACACACACACACACACACACACACACACACACACACACACACACACACACACACACACACACACACACACACACACGGGGAAAGGACAAGTACACCAACCTATATCAACAGCCAGCCCAGGCCATGTATTTCTTAAATGTTTCTAGATTATCCGTCGGGTGTCGCCTTCGGCCGTGCCTCGGGAGCCCGAAGTGGCACGTGGCGTAATCCAGTGCAGCTTTAGGGTCGGTGAAAGAGTGCTGCTGACCCCCGTGAGTGACGATGAGTCTAGCTGGATAGAGAAGCCCGTACCTGACGTCCGGTTTGTTACGCAGGATTTCCCTTGCCGGAGTAAACTCCCTCCTGCGATTTACCGCAGTCGGTGGATAATCAGGAAATAGCTGGATTCGCTTGCCTTGGTATATCAGGTTTCCAGAGCCGGTGGCTTTGCGTAGAATGTCCTCCACGGCATGATAATAGTGAAGCCTCAGGATGAATGGGCGAGGTGGTTGTCCGTCGGAGGGATGCTGTCGGAGAGATCGGTGGCAGAGGTCGATCAACGGCTTCTGATCCAGGGATAAGAGGTCAGTGAGTAGCTGCGAAATAAACTCTCTGGGACGTGTGCCTTCCTTCCCTTCAGGGACTCCAATCATGCAGATGTTGTCCCTCCAGGACCTCACATTTATCCGACAGTTTAGCAGTCTCGGCCGTCAAGCGAGCCACTTCGGTTTGCAGCCGGGTGATGTCATCTGAGTGTTGAGTTAAGGCACCTTCAACTTCCTTGATGGCCCCCGTGTGTGCTAGCATAGTAGCTTTGATTGCCGCCAATGCTGTCTGCGTGTCCCCTTTCATAATGGAGAATTCCTTTTTTAGGTTCTCAGTGACAGTCTCAATCCGGGAATCAATAGTGACGCAAATTTCTTTTTTGTTTTGAGCCACCTCTCTGCGGAGTGTCTCAAGGGCGGCTTGCACCATGTCGGCCGGGACACTGCTCTCCTCGTGTTGTTCCTTGTCAGGCGATCTTGGTGATTCTCCCGGGCCTCCCTCCGCCGCGCAGAGCTTTGTCAATTTCGTCTTCACCATGGTTGAAAAAATCAAATGAATAGTTCCCGAAAGATGATATGATCATTAAATAAATAAATGTGTGATATAGTATTGAGCTGGTCGGATTTAAGCGTGATTTTTATAGTAAAGCTGCAGAGCTCGTCCCTCATCGTGCGCCGGAAGCTGCTATCTTTAATTCTATCACAACCGGGCAACAAATATAGTTAATCTATAATCATCACTGCTATAGAATCAGGACACCAGGCAGTCCACTACAAGACTTGTTGTTGTACACTTTAAAACTAACATTGTGCAAACAGAGCTCCAGCAAAGGGAATAAAACATATTGTATTTCCTTTAAACTGCTCTTTTCCTGCTTCAGCACGCTGTTTACAATGACACTTATCAGCGCAGAGCAAGTACCTTTTAGCTTGAACTTAATCGGGGTCGGGTTTGACAGCAAATGCATTTCTGAGGTAAAACAATCCCATGGAGGCACACGAGTTGTTGTGTCAGCATTTCTCTGGTGTTAAGAGAAAAGGCATTTCTCGTTATAGCTCCGCAGGAAGCCCTGGGGCAGAATTACTAGCGAGAAGGTCTTCAAAAAGACAATTTGTGCTGCAGCACAGTGCATTATACTGGTCATCACCTCTGAATGTGCAACATTATATACAACAATTTAAACAACAACGTTTCTGCACCTGAAATCCCAAACGATGCAGTTTATTAAAGAAGAGGGCAGCTGTGGTGTTATATCTCTGAATGTGCATTATCTTGTTACATCCAGCAGTGCACACAGAAGTATTGGATTATTAAAAAACGTTTTCCTTTTATTACCCAGAAAGACATCTAAATGGCACGAGCGCCTGGAGGGAGAGAGAGAGAGAGAGAGAGAGAGATGATGTATGTTGTTAACAGTACAGCTCAGTTAGGTTTAAAGCTTTAAGTAAAGGACTGCACTGCAAAGGCCACTGCAGAAATGACACTCAATGAAAAAGACCGGAGGTGTTTTAATAAAGACCACTACTACATAACTACATAAAACCGGCCATACATTGTGAAACAGAAATAAATATTAGAATAGCATCGGAAGTAAGAGGACAATGACCCCGTAACCTCTCAAATCAATAAAGAAACTATACCAGCATTGCTGTTGCCCTAGTTGTGCTAATATATACAAATATTTTTTCTTCAAGTGTGATAAGCACTTTTATTTTTATGAAGCCACAAGGGTAAGTCATTTCATAACTGTATCTATCTTTTTCAATGTTGTGAGCCAAAATGCGGGTTGCACCAGATCAGAAGAGGTTCCAGCTACGAAACACCTGAGGTAAAAGAGATAAAGCTGAGGAAAAAAACTCTTGTCTTGTAGGTTTGAATAAACGCCTGCAGGTGAGAAGAGTATCTGCTTTCATGAAACACAATCACAAAAGAAAATGAAAGCAATCCTGGTGATGTCTTCCCTACCTTGAAAGGAAGCCCCGCAGCAAACTGATGGAGAGCTTGGGGCTAAATCCATTTCAAAGACCCCTCTCAGAGGCTGTTATTTTACTGGGAAAAGGTGCATTTTATTAAAACTCTACAGTGTTGGTGTGACTTGTTCCCAACACACCACACAGAACACACCACAGAACACACCACACACCACACAGAACACACCACACACCACACACCACACACCACACACCACACAGAGCACACCACACACCACACAGAACACACCACACAGAACACACCACACAGAACACACCACACAGAACACACCACACACCACACACCACACAGAGCACACCACACAGAACACACCACACAGAACACACCACACAGAACACACCACACAGAACACACCACACACCACACAGAACACACCACACAGAACACACCACACACCACACAGAACACACCACACACCACACACCACACAGAGCACACCACACACCACACAGAACACACCACACAGAACACACCACACACCACACACCACACACCCACACACCACACACCACACACCACACACCCACACAGAACACACCACACAGAACACACCACACAGAACACACCACACACTACACAGAACACACCACACACCACACACCACACAGAACACACCACACAGAACACACCACACAGAACACACCACACACCACACAGAACACACCACACACCACACAGAACACACCACACACCACACACCACACACCACACACCACACACCACACAGAACACACCACACAGAACACACCACACAGAACACACCACACAGAACACACCACACACCACACAGAACACACCACACAGTCAGAGCAGGATTACCTACACACTAAGAGACAGTTATGAGAACAAAACGCCATTACATTAATGAATATATAATTAAAAGTGTGGTTTTTTTGCTAGTCGTGTGGCTCTGTGGATGTTGCTCTGTGGGTTGGTTTTGTCCATCACTTTATTTCAGGCTGAAAGATCTTAACAGCTACTGAAAGGATTGCCATGACTGTTACGAATGACACAAGGCTCAGGACCCAAATGCACAACACCAGAGACAAGGTACAATTGACAAAGCCTTTCAATCTAGAAACTGAAAAAAAGACTTGGAAGATAAAAATACAGAATAAGTTATGCTATGTGAAACAAGAGGGAAAGGTTACTTCAAAATAAAACAGGAAGTCAATAGACAAAGCACAAGACAAGACAACAACTACATTAACTTGCCTGGACACACATTCATTGTCCCCAGAGGATTTACAGACCTGTAGGCGATCTTCAGACTTTTCCTCTCGCATCACCACGAGGTGGACAATTCTACACATCTTTTAAAGTCCGTCCTAAACATTGGACACTCTCCGAAACAGTTAAAATCACAATAGTAAAAGTTGGCATAGCAGGTGGTTACACATACATACACCTGTAGCAAAAGCTTGACATACAAAAACACATTTAAGTTATTAAAACTAACATCTTCAGTTCAAACGCTCTTTATTTGGAAAAGTCAACGATGATGACCAAGAAGATGTGAAAGCACAGAAGAATCCATCGATTTAAGAGTTTCCTGCTGCTAAAAAGAAGGAGTTACATGGAGATGAAAGACATATTTAGTATGTATGACTTGAAGCCTAATATCCTATAAAATGTTGTTATTATGTCTGTGAAGCTCCCCATCACTCTGTCTAGACTACCCAGTTAACGGTACATTTACTGTTGATAGGATACTTTTACGTCTGCTTTCTTGGACTCTGGGTTTGGAAAGGAGTTTTGGTGAAAAGTGTTTGTTTTGTCCAAATGTATGTTTAAGTTGCACCCAAGAGCCTGCAGGATAAAAGGCTGCTGTCAAATTGCTTATTTAAAAAATGTTGTGTTCCAAGTTTTGCGAATTTCTGTGGTTGTTTTTTCCCCAGATAAAGAATGTTTGAACATTGTTGTCATGATGCTGCTTTGTTGATCAATCAAAAACAGTCTATAAAACGGCTGTAATTCTCTTTATCCTTCATACATCCCTGTTTGCTCCCCCTGTTCCAGGCACATTTCCACATCGTCATTTTCATATTATTGATACCTTGTGTTGAGCTGCCACTCACTTTGTCCAGGTCCTGGGCAATAAGTCCTTCACCAGATTGTGTTATTGCCGGAAATGGCTTTTCCAAAAGAATAATGGCTACGCATTGGGTGTCAAAATGAGAAGATTTACACTTAAAGTGGCAATCCTTACGTTTTCAGTCCTGGTTGCCGTGGAGTCAGCCTGTTTACTGGTGGTAACAGCTAAATGGAAAAATTGCTGTATTACCTTACTAAACCATTCATTTCAGAAGCACCTTTAAAATAAATTATACTTTTGTTATCAAGTCATCACAGAAAAGGCTAAATGTTTGACAGATAGCTTGATAGTGACAGTTATTTTGTATTTTTTGAGAGCAGATTATAGGGAGTAATGTTAGGAGCCGCCACAGTGAGCTGTTTGGGGAAGAGCTGCAGATGAAAGCTGCACACCTCCGAGCTATAACACACATAATTAACTTTCACAGAAGACTCCTGCTGTGAACAACAGTAGTATGATCACACAGCTGCTTACAGAATGATGTAATAAGGCCAATTACATCCTTAATTCTTTAATAAGGATTTAAGCTATTCCATTGGTTTTGAACTTACATGTACCAGCATATATTAAGGAGGGAAGAGGGTTTACTCTTGACAGATTTAGTGCAGGCTTCAAAATATTTGCATTCGCAAGAAATACATTCAGAGCCTCTTTTAGACCTCAAGACACACATATTGCGGTTTGATAAGAAACAGAAATCTCTACATGGTACCTTTAAACCTAAAACAATCTGATTTCTTAAGCCACTGGAGCCATGGAAATCATTTCTAAACACATCATTTATGTGAAATATGTATTTGTTGAACCTGCCTGAAAACACCAGGACTGCTATTTACACAACCACCAGTTTAGAAATACTTTTATATTCTGAATGGTGTTTCTGCTCACCTTGTGACAAATGAAAGTCTCTGGTCTCCTTGGTCTCTACCGACTCCTGAGGGGATCTGGCTCTTTAGCCGAAAGTGCTTCACACGTTATGTTCCCCATGATGTGGGAGCTGTGTCAGTCTGCTGTTTGGTGTCGAGTGGGGAGTGTGAAGTGGATTTTGACATGTTTTTCTCTAAAAACATTTGCACGCTGCAGACAGAATAACAAACTGTTATCGGGGTGAGAGAGAACCAAAATCGAAAATGTCATGAGCCGGACAAACACTGACTCCATATTTAGAATCAGAATACTTTATATATCAGAGGAAATGAGGTCCAACTATGTAAAGTCAAGAGTAGATGAAGATACAGCGGTTTCATAATAATTGCTAAGAGTATTTCTTGTGTTTTTTTTAATGTGTTTTTTACATTTCATCTATTTTGATTATTGCTGCTGTGAATTCATATTTTTAAACGCAAATAAAACAAAATCATTGAAGAGGAATCACAATTCAGTCCATCCAGTAGTACATGTTTAGAAATAATGATTTAAAATGAATAAAACAATTGTGTAGCGTTCAAATGGTTGTGCAAAACCATTTAGGAAGGGAATTATATTTCCGTGAAAATAATATTAAATCAATAATTGTCATTTTGGGCACGTCACATGCTGTAGGGATTTAGTGTGTAGACAAAGGCTGATCCGATGTAATTACTGTGAGAGCAGTCAGATGGTTCTGCAGCAGGCGAATAATGCTCATCTCATACAATTAGGGACCTTTCAATCTAAATGTTTTCCCGTTGGGCGATTTAAGATCATTGTTGCCTGAATATACTTTAAAAATGATTAAATATTTTCTCCTGATAAAAGACTGTTTTGGATAATAATGATAAAGTATTCTGAGATTTAAGCGGGAAATGTGAGGGAAAGTGTGTTTCTCAACATTAGTGGGTCTATGAACGGACCTGCAGGGAAAGATGTGGCTCAGTTCCACATTAACCTCCTGTTTTGTAGGTTGTCGCAATCAGCCGCTGTGCAGATGGTGTGCTGGCACCCTGTCATTTGAAACTTTTTCAAGAGATGAGCAGTATTTTTCTCCCATTAGGCCAACAGACCCGCACTGACCTACATGCATCTGTCTGGCTCTGAATGAGCGGAGAATTACACTCACGATCTGTTCATCAGGATCAGTTTAGTGAGTATTCCACATTTGTCACATAGCAGTAAATGTCTTGTGTTTTAAAATTATCGTTCGGATTCATAATGTCTCATTTATGGGCGACATTTTAATATAGCAGCATTGGCAAAAAAATTGCCCACCAGTCAGTGTGAGCTGTTTATCTTCTGTAATTCACAAAGTGACACTGATTGTGTCTGGCAGCCGATCATTAATTACAGTTAAACTGTTCCGTTGCATTAAGTTTGATTAAGTTGATGGAAAATGTATCATATGTTCTATCTTCAAGGGTCAACAATTAAACAAACGTGCAGAAAAACAGCAGAAGACAAGAGCAATGCAAAACATTCTCAAATTATGAAATCAGTTAATAAGTCAGACATAAGATAAGAGATACAAATAAGATTTTCCTTAATCAATATGCCGAACAGAAACAAATGTATAAATAAATAATAATAAATACATTCGTAAATATTGATATTGCACAGACTATTGATACTCCACATGAATTAATACATTTTCAGTTTCTTGATCTATTGGGAAATGGAGGACTCTGATTAATTATTCTTTCGGTAACACTTTATATTAAGGTACCCAAATTCACCATCAACTCGTTGTTAATTAACATGCTTATTAGCAGTATATTGGCTCTTTATTAGTCATTATAAAACACTTAATGCCTTATTCTACATGACCATATTCTACAAGTAATAAGCCATTAGTTGAGAGTTTTTCCTCAATAACCCTCTAATTGGTGCTTATGTATTGCAAGTAAGGAAGTTGTTGTACATGAGTTTGGGTCTTAATATGCTCTGGCTCTGCTCAATATGGGCCTAGTAATAAGGCAGTAGTACCACACTAATAGTAATTCTCCCATAATAACACTTAACAAATATGATCTATTCCTAACAAGACATGCAACTATAAGTGTTAATTGTGTCTAAATAACCCCAAATTACGTATTTCTATCTAAGGTGAGCCGTGTGGGGGTCTTGTGCCTTGCTCACAGGCCCCTCAGTAGTGCCAAGGATGTAACCTGGCACCCATCAGCACACCAGTACACACTTGGTCTCTTCTGGGACTTGAACCGGCCAAGTCCCTACAGACTGAGCTACTGCCGCCCCGACCTTTGTTACTTTTGAAGTCTGACAGCAGCAGGAAGGATAGGCCAGTGGTTTCTCTCTTTCTCACAGCACGGGTGTGTCACAAACTGAAAATCTGTCTCCCACATAGCACTCATTTAAATTATTAATATATTTGTATAGAGCACACTAAGTGACACATAAAAAGAGTCTGCCCTCAAAGTCTTATGGATTTGAGTTGCCCTTAAGAAAGTCGGAAATAGCATGAGAGAGAAATGGTCTTAATGAGAAAGCGTGGCTGCAGGGAAAACACCTACTGTGAGGTCAACTACAAAAGCAGACATAAACGTTTGAAATTAGCCTTTTGATTGGCCCATTGAAACAAGTCATTTGATTGAACTGTTGAGATGAGCCACTTGATTGGCCCATTGAAACAAGTCATTTGACTGGGCCAATAAAGAAACTGATTGATCTAGCCCATTTTATCGTTTCTCCCGTTACTTTGATTTAGAGTATTAACATCTGTCTTATTAACATCTTTAGAGGAACCTTTAGGTCAGGATCTGCTCAGCTGCCACTGCGGATTTCCAGTAGATTTTGTGCTTTGGGTTTTTACATGAAGAAAACTTTATTGCATTTTCAGCCACGATCTAAACCCATTAGGTTCAATGTGCTAATCATGAAAATCTCAATCAACAATGTTTGAAAGCTAACATTGCAGAGGTTATAGTTTCATAGTTATATTATTGTCAGTAATTATTATCACAGTAGGTACTTAGTAAAGTAAGTGGGCTTATGTATGTGAGCTGAACAGTATTAAAATTAAGGTGACAGAAGGTGAGAGAAGCCTAGGCAGTTCTTGTTTTTAGGAGAATAGTAATGTTCCATTTCTCTACACATCTGAGTCCTGTCTGTGTAATCCTTATCTTACTAACAGTGAGGCAGAATCTTCTGACTGCATGAAGGCTTTACCTGCAGCTACAATCCACCGACCTGCGTAACTCTCCACTGAAAAAACTTTGTGAGCACAACACGTCCTAAATAACTCCAGGGCATCAAAGTTCCTTTTGTTTTGCTGGGCTGCTGCTCAAAACGATTTAACGGATCTGTTGAACAAAATGTAATTACCATCTTCTTCTCTACAGTTTTCTGGTGCAGGGAAGTATTTCACAGCATCAAATATAAATCAGAACCTCAAAGTTTTAACATTTAACATGGTCTCCACATGTATTAATGAATATTCCAAAGTATCCAGTCCCTGAAAACAAACATGTTTTTTGACCAGAACTAGATATGACTTGAGATTATCAGAGTCCTTAGCAACACAGAAACAACAGAATATATCATGTCCAAATAGACCAGTGGTTGTCAACGTGGGGGGCGCGCCCCCCCCTGGGGAGCGCAGAGGCATGCCAGGGGGGGTGCGAGAGACCAGGAGGAAAAAAGGTTATAAAAAAAATCATCATCATCATAATTTGAAAAATTACTGATTCGAAAATAATATGATACAGTACTATTACGTCTGGGTCTCTGTGCTTCATTAAAGCTCGACTCTGTGTGTGTGTGTGTGTGTGTGTGTGTGTGTGTGTGTGTGTGTGTGTGTGTGTGTGTGGAACGAGCCATTTTGTGTGCGCTAGCGAGAGAGAAAGAGAGCGGTACTGGAGATCGTTGTTGTTAGCTTCTGGTGCTAGCGAGCTACGCTAACAGATATAAGGAGTTTTTTCAACAACAAAGTGGAGGAGAGTCCTCTCCAGTCGGACTGAGAGACTCAGTGAGCTAAAGGACTCTCTCAGTGTTTAGATAGTTAACTTTAGTCTAAGTTATCTCAGTGGGTCTCAAATGTTTTGGTCACCATTAATGTAAACAATTATTTCCGAGGCACACGTTTATATGATCATTATAGTTATACAATTTTTTGAGAATAAATGAAAAACAGGTATGAAATACTATATGACAGTAAAAAAAGAATAAAGTTTAAAAGGGTGATTTGTAAAATATCCATAAAGAAAAAGTAGATCTGTTTACAGTTCTGTTTCAAATGGGTGTTGAGAGAGGTATCCATAGATCTCTTCATTTTGCTCTCAAAGTGCACCAGGTTGATGCTTTTAACTTCAATATTTAAAAATAAATCTTCCAGGGGGAGCATGCCCCCGGACCCCCTATGTGAGGTCCACACACCACCTATAAAAATCAAATCAAATCAAATCAAATCAAGTTTTATTTATAAAGCACATTTAAAAGCGATTTTTGGTCGAGCCAAAGTGCTGTACATGCATTAAAAACACTTATAATCACAATAAAAGACAATCATTTACAACAGATATAAAACAAACACAGGGAATAGCCAGGAGTCGTGCTCCGCTCTGACTAGAAGGCCTGAGAGAAGAAGTGTGTTTTGAGAAAGGATTTAAAAACCCCTAGGGTCTGGGCCGACCTCACGTGGAGGGGCAGAGTGTTCCAGAGCCTGGGGCCAGCTGCTGCGAAGGCTCGGTGCCCTCGGGTTTTGAGCCTGGTCTTGGGCACTACCAGCAGCAGATGGTCAGCAGACCTTAAAGCTCTGGCTGGGGTGTAGCGCTGGAGGAGTTCAGCTATATAGGCCGGAGCCAGCCCATTTAGTGCTTTAAAAACAAATAAAAGGATTTTAAAATCAATTCTGTACCGAACTGGAAGCCAGTGCAGTGAGGCCAGAATTGGGGTGATGTGGTCACGCTTTTTATGGCCAGTCAGCAAACGTGCAGCTGCATTCTGGACTAGCTGCAGGCGTTTAATTGATGCCTGGTCCATACCCATATACAGAGCGTTGCAGTAGTCCAGTCTCGAGGTCACAAAGGTGTTAATAACCCTTTCCAGGTCTTTAAAAGATAAATACGACTTGGTTTTGGCCAAAAGTCTTATTTTAAAAAAGCAGGATTTGACTACGCTGCTGACCTGCTTGTCGAATTTAAAAGTACTGGAGAAGGTCACCCCAAGGTTCGTGACTGAGGGGAGGATGTTTTGTTGGAGGGAGCCTAGAATATCAACCTGGGAGGCAGGAGGTTGGGGTCCAAAAAAGATGACCTCAGTCTTGCTTTCGTTGAGGTTTAGAAAGTTTTTGCTCAGCCAGGATTTTATCTCAGTTAAGCAGTCCATCAACTGTTGTAATGAGTGTGTGACACTTGCTTCGAGAGGGAGATATATCTGTACATCGTCGGCGTAGCAGTGGAAGGGAATATTATGTTTTGTGAGAATTGAGCCTAGGGGTAGTAAGTACAGTAAGAAAAGGATGGGGCCCAGAATCGAGCCTTGGGGAACCCCACAGGTAAGAGGGGCTTTTGCAGAGGAGAAGGCACCTAGCTGCACAGCGAATCAAATCAAATCAAATCAAATCAAATTTTATTTATAAAGCACATTTAAAAGCGATTTTTGGTCGAGCCAAAGTGCTGTACATGCATTAAAAACACATAAAATCACAATAAAAGACAATAATTTACAACAGATATAAAACAAACACAGGGAATAGTGAGGAGTCGTGCTCCGCTCTGACTAGAAGGCCTGAGAGAAGAAGTGAGTTTTTAGTGTGGATTTAAAAACCCCTAGGGTCTGGGCCGACCTCACGTGGAGGGGCAGAGTGTTCCAGAGCCTGGGGCCAGCTGCTGCGAAGGCTCGGTGCCCTCGGGTTTTGAGCCTGGTCTTGGGCACTACCAGCAGCAGATGGTCAGCAGACCTTAAAGCTCTTAAAGCGAAGCTACGGTCTGTCAGGTAGGACCTGAACCATGCAAGGGCAGAGCCTGTGATGCCAGCGGACTGTTCAAGCCGTGACAACAGGATGCTATGGTCCACAGTGTCAAAAGCAGCTGTCAGGTCTAACAGCACCAAGACAGCTGGGCTACCTGAGTCGGCGGCTAGGAGCAGATCATTAAAAACTCTTAAAAGGGCTGTTTCAGTGCTGTGCATGGGTTTGAAGCCAGACTGAAACTTTTCGTGGATTCCATGCGTGGTTAAAAAAGACTGCAGCTGGGCGTAGACCACTCTCTCCAGGGCTTTTGATAAAAAAGGTAGCTGGGAAATGGGCCTAAAATTTTCGAGAAAGGAGGGGTCGAGATGTTTCTTTTTAAGTAATGGCTTAACCACGGCATGTTTGAAGGCAGCAGGGACACAAAATAGCACTTTACCCCTGCTTACACCTATATGCCGTGAGCTGATTATCGAGTTTTCATTGTAACAGTCGCGGGTACACTGTGTATATGCGTGGGGAGTGTTGCAGTAGAAAATTCCACTGTAGCGCCCGGTACATTAATAGGAAACCCTAAATGTTTGAGCACCCTCTATGAAACGTCAAGCTACCCCACAGCACCCCCAAAATAAATCTCTGGTGCCGCTACTGTACTATATATAAGGCTATTCTTGGTGCTCTTCCCCCTTATCTAAGGATGTATATAAATAGAAAATGCACAGGATCCTATCGGCTTCGCTCCGAGAACTTTTTCCTTTTAACTGTACCAAAAGTCCGTACTGAACTTGGGAAACGAGCGTTCAGTCACGCTGCCCCTCAAGCTTGGAACCTGCTTCAAACTGAGCTGAAACTCAGAGAGCTGGTCTCCTTTGAAACACTCAAAGCAACTTTAACTGACCTTGAAGCAGGCCGCTGTGTCTGTAAATGCTTTGGCTAAACTTGGTGTATGACTGTGTTGTGATTGTGTGTTTTTTAATTGTTTGTAACTGTAAAACTGTCTGAAACGGTGCTGTTACCATTATTGGGCCAGGACTCTCTTGAAAATGAGATTTTTAATCTCAATGAGACCTATCCTGGTTAAATAAAGGTAAAATAAAAACTGAGCCTGACTATTTGTGTGGGGGGGGCCCAACTTTTTCTTTTCTCCAAAGGGGGGGGCCTGACAGAAAAAGTTTGAGAACCACTGAAATAGACCAATCAGAATTAAGTATATATTTAGCAATGCAATATGTATGACCAATTATTAATCAATATACTCTTTCTATATATTCTACCATCTCTAGATGAAGTAGTGTAAGAGCATTTCATGTGTTTGATAATCTGAACATACTTCCCTCGATGTTTGTATTTTTTATTCACTGTAAGGTAAAACATTTTTGAAAAGCCTAACCCTAACGTCATAATTCGATAGTAAAAAAAAAGGACCTGTATTTATATGGTTTATAATTAGTAGCAGCATTATCCGTCTCTTTTTGTGATTTATTGCAGGTCTGCTTTGATATGCCCTTTGAAATGTCACAAGTAAGGCTGCCTTTGTACACAACAACAAACAGTCGTATGTTAGACTTCCTAACATTGGGTTTGAGAGAATGACATTGAGATCACGTCAACACAGCACAGGCGTATAGAAACTCACATTACACTTTCTGAATCAATTATTAGTGTATGGCCATTTTAAGGAGTGCAACATTGCCAGTTTCAACTGTCGCTGTGCCTCAGTAATGTGTAGGCTGTGTGAGTGGAAGATAGTGAAACATAAAAATACTGCTATAAAACAGAACATAAAGATCAGGCTTTCAGATTGAAACTTGAAAATACTGAGTTATCGCTTAGGAATCTTACGTGATGACAAATTGCCCAAAGTATACGATGTTTGTTCTACATGATAGCATGTCAAGACGCAAGGCTATGCTTTGACAGGTGATCAAGCAGACGAGTCTCTATAAAGAATCGTCCTACTTTTGAAGAAGAAACTGTTTGATGTGGGCCCCGGTATCTCTCTGTGTGAGTTCTTCGTGAAGGGAAACTGATATTATACAGAAGATTGAGAGAGCTCCTTTCTGTCCTCTACACGAGTCACATTTGCGCTCATTTGTTTTGAGAGTGAACATTAAGGTCGGGAAGGGTCACTGCTCAGATCGGCATCAGAAATAAACTGCCACTGTCTTACTTTTCCTCAGCCTTATCACACTCACAGAAATGCACTCACTCATTCACAGACACGCACCTGCTCTCGGCACGTCGCTCAAGCATGGAGCCAGTACAGCCACAGGCACCGAGTCTTCTTAATGAGCTCCAACAATCCAGTTCTGTCAGGTCTGTTGAATGATTGAGACAAAATAGAAATGGAAATCATGTGCACTCATTGCAATTGGCTGGTGAGAGAGAAAGATGGACTTGAAAGAGAAGGAAAACATATACAAAATAAGCTAATTATGCCAAAGATATGAAAATGATGTCCAGAGAAGACATTGGTTAACAAGTGCTCATAAAAAATGTATTCCATTAGCCTGTCGCAATCTTGTTTCTTAATAAAAAGAGGCCATCAGAAGCTATCTCTACATGATAAATAATTAGTATGTGACCAAGACCATCTTTCATCACAATATTGTTGATGCTAGAAGTATCATGTGATCACAGGGAGACACATAAGTTCAGATATCTCCCTCCAGAACAGCATCATCTTCCCAACACTACACAGCAATCACAGACAGTGATTTGATATTACATTTTGTCGTGAAGTTAAACTGCAATCATTTCCTGCACGGCTTGATTTTAGTGATAGCGAAAGCAATTCAATACTGTATCAGCTTTCCTCTTATTAACTATGTCCATCTACAGCCTTCACCCTCAGGACTCCAAAGGTGTGTCCAGAAGTTGGATAAAGACTTCCTTCTGGGTGTTGTGATACACAAACACTTAACATTACTGACACCAGTCACTTTTATTTATGCTGAACACAACTAATTGACATTTCCACACTGACATGGGCAAGTGTAATTGTTGTAATGGGTATTTCTAGCAATGCTAACGGAATGGCTCTAGGGATGGCAATGTTGATTTGGTCTACTAAATATCTACCAACTATTACATAGATTGTCTTGACATTTGGTGCAGATATCCGTGGTTCAGAGGGGGAAATAATAAGGAATTTAAGTAATCCCAAGTGGCAACCTCTAAAGTGCGAGTCATCCCTGAAATAAACATGTTTACAACCTTGTAACACTGTCATTTTCCTGTTAATGAGGACTGTACGGTTAAATTATGTTACTTTAATGCAAAATTAAGGGGTGCTTAAAGTGACAGGTGGTTGCTGTCAAAGGTCGTTATTTGTCTACTCTGCAGCATCGCCCGGGCCAGCCAAAGCTCCACCCAGAAACCCCCCCCTCACCTATTTCTGGATTAACTGGGAGGCCGTCCGAGTCGTATACTGCCAAGTTGGCAATAGCTGCAGCCACTGTCATTAAGCTTTACAGCCGTTCTACTTCCATATTTCTTACAGTCTGTGGGTAATCCCCTGAATATTTATATTGTGCCGCGATGAGGTCCACATTTTTGGATAATTTAAAGTTTAAAATATTTCATTTTGGCGCTGTCCATCACACATGAAGTGAATTACTTTTGTAGCTCACAGAACTGTTACGTCAACTGACATAGCAGTGGACTTTTGGTCTTTTTAATTTTGTTTGAATGGAGTTTTGCTAATCCCATGCAGCTACTCTCAGTCCTTCTATGGTTGTGGTCTCTTACCCTTTTGACCAGTACATTCCCCAAACAATGATATCGATCTCCAAAGAATGTCCTTTTAAAATAAAGGTAAATTCAATTCAATATTAAAGTCAGATCTTATACTGTACACATGGTACAAAGACGTATTGATACAGTAAGAATGCTGAATGTACACATTATAAGTGACACTTTCTGTATATGGACGGACGCTGTGAAATCATTTCTAGCCATCAAGGTCAGTGGGTGGGTTTCACTTGGTCCTAACATTGATTGATGGATGAACGTGATTCAATTGTGTACTATTGATTGTTGTCATTCAAGTATAAGATATGTTCAGAGTAGACAATATAAACAATTGTCATTTTTTGTTTGTTTTCTTAGATCAGGCTGGAGTGCCTCTGGTGTAATGACAACAACAACAGTCCTCTTTGTAACACTGATGAAATATCTGTGACTTCAGCTGCATAACACTTTCACTTCCTTCCTTCCTTCCTTCCTTCCTTCCTTCCTTCCTTCCTTCCTTCCTTCCTTCCTTCCTTCCTTCCTTCCTTCCTTCCTTCCTTCCTTCCTTCCTTCCTTCCTTCCTTCCTTCCTTCCTTCCTTCCTTCCTTCTTCCTGCTGAATTGGTCTGATCTTCTGATGCATCATGATTGCTTGGGTTCCTCAGAGAGATTTGATTGCACGGAAAGTGACCAAGAGAACAGCTTGTGAGTATCTCGGGGAGACGGCTGCTTTTCTGTTTAAAAGCTGAAGCTCCTTTTGTTCACAAATTTGATTGTCACATATTTTCTGTTAAAATAGTTTTTCAGAATTTCAGTGACAACATAAATACATGAACAATAAGGCAATTTGTCTTTGATACTTGGTCCCTAGACAAGAAAATACATCTATAATTTATTATACGGTAAAAGCGAATTTATTTTCCCCAGTAAATAGAAGAAAACTGACATTTTGTATGATTGACAAAAAGCAGTACATTTCTATCAAACTGTCTCTTTCACTGTCTATGTCCGTCTTTATAACACATACTTGAATTTCTAATAGATTTTATAAGCTTGACCTTTACTGGACCTTTTGAGGCATGAGGCCGACCCAGAGAACATGTTCTCCATATCTGACTGCAATGCAGACTAGATAGACAGTCAAAGGTATTGTGAGAAAACAAGGATTGACGGACTGTCTTGTTCAATCAGTTGTACGCCTGAAAACATCAGGTGCCCTTTAAGGTCCAACAGAGATCAGCCGAATACCCCCTGCCCCTTAAACTACGCCACGGAGAGGAGAAATTGTATCACTGCGCCTTGTGCATGTCTTGGCATACTAAGTGGAACCACACAGACTTCCTGAGTTGCTCACAGCAGCTGTTTTTCTGTTGAAACGATGGGGCTCATAGCACGCTCCTTCCTAAACAGAGGGTGGCATTGACCCTTACTGTGCAAGGTTTTCTCATGCCTGTGGGGTGAATGGCTGAGATTCTCTTGCAGTGTATTCCCCTGTGTTCATGACACCATGGCAGAGGATATCATTATAGCAGACCTTGGCCTTTGACTTGACCTAGCAGGTGTACCTGTTGGATGTTTCCGGATCCTTCGAGGTCAGAGCTGAATTCCTGCAGTTCAGCTTTTTCCCTCCATCAGCTTACGGTCAGAGGGTGAGGTGTGGTGGTTGATTCTGGATGCGATGGTGCTCTCAAGGCTTTGACGTACAGCAGGTGTGGTTCTGTTGCCCAGTATGACTTTCTTGTTTTTGCTGTTTTACATCTTTAAAAAATATGTGAGAGTTAGGTTAGGGAAAATTCATGGTTGCAAATAATAAATGTCTAAGGAATGGATTGGGATGAGCTACTAAAACACTTGGCTATGATTAAGGGCAATATGGGTTATAAACATCAATCCACCACCTAATCATCCATACACAATAAAGCCAAATGAATGCTTGCCAAATCCGTGTAACAACAAGGGTCTGGGTGGGTCTACATGGCATACATATCATCACCTGCCCATGTTCGCAAAGGCATATGCAGACATTACCCACCTGACAGAAGTTCATAATATATTTTTTTCTTTACATTTCACCTGGAACTGGAATGTCCTTTCTCTTGCTTTAGTGAAATAAGTATACATTTTATAGTTAATGAAACACGATCTGAGTATACATATAATGTATACATCTTTACTTCCCTGCATAAAATTGAAACAACATCCAGTTCACTGGCACTGAACGTTAGCATTGGACATAGGTCAATAATATTGCATAATCCCATAGGGATACTAGGCTGATCTTTCTACATGTTTCTCTGTGCGAGAAAGATGTTTGGGTAGAGAGGATGTTCTGTACTGGAAGAGCTACCTCATCAATGCTGAGTGTAAATTTAATCTACAGACTTGGATTTGATGCATGCCAGAGGTCACGAGTGCATTAGCAGCAGCAGTGTTGTCTGCCTGTAGCACGCTCATTAGCATGACAACGCTGCCGCAGTGGTGAGAGGTGGCGTATTGCCGCCTCACTGAGTTTCCTTTCCTGTACTGTACAAGGTCAATCAGGCATGAACTGGAGCAGCAGATCGTGCCTTCCCCCCTCAGGTTGGTAATGGTGCACTGTTGCCATGGTTACCGATGCATACATGTTCAATTCTATATGGTGGTGTCACAGCATCCGGTGCAGGGGTCTGGCTTTCAGCTCCCCTTTAGGCTAGTAGCTCATTAGAGTGTGAAACAGTTCGCATATGGGATACTCACCTTGTCACTAGTGGTTTAAGATGTTGCTGACTGCAGAGTGAGATTGTGTGAAGTGAAAACAGGCAGCCCTGAGGAGAGAACAGACGCCTATAGAGGCTGTTTAACCCCGATAATCAGGCTGAATTTCTATACTTCATTTATTCATCCTTCAGAAATCATGTGTGTATTTGCAGATGTGTTATATAATGGGAACATCTCCAAGTAATGTCATCTCTTAAAGCATGTGTATGGCAGAACACATACATTCATTTTGAGGACAATAGTCTATGTGGATTTCTTTTTCAGATAGGTAGCTGGCTATAGAGATGAAGTTAACTTTCTTTTACTAGCCCATACAAATTGACTGTATCTCTGAACAGCCCTAAGCCTAATTGGTGTAACAACACATCTGCGATATCGGTTGCAATACAGGGGTTCAAGATTACACAAAAACACAACAGCCAGTAAGACAATGCAACAATTACATTTTCTGCAACCAGGAGTGGTGTTCATGTGTTTTGTTGAGCTCTGTGGGTTTTTCTCATTTGGCTATCTCTTTAACAGTTCTGGCTGTGAAAACCGAACCAGGGTCGGAGCACAAAACATTGTTTCTTCATGTTCCTTTAGGTAGAGCCTATTGTGTAGCTTCTTTTGATCTCTGCCAGAACACATTCACATGTATAATGTAAGGCTCCTTCGTTTGGATTGTCTGCATTTGTTTCAAAGTTTTAATGAGATCATTTTGCAAAAGGTTTCAAATGTAATTGGCCTGCAGGACTCAGAGTAATTTATTCTAACTGTTTCACACTGACTCGCATCACACTGCGTAGTGTGAAGTGGCAGCGGGAGTTACCACAGTTTCTGATCTTTCACTTTATTGAAATAATAAGTTTGAATGCAAGTTCAAATAAGCTCTTTGTTGCATTACTAACAGGCCAGATGATAATTATCT
The DNA here is from genome assembly GCA_902827135.1 of Harpagifer antarcticus. Taxonomy (NCBI): domain Eukaryota; kingdom Metazoa; phylum Chordata; class Actinopteri; order Perciformes; family Harpagiferidae; genus Harpagifer; species Harpagifer antarcticus. The sequence continues at coordinate 559,098 of CADEHL010001034.1, forward strand.
TTTCACGAACACAGAACACAAGTTTCTCATGAGATGACAGCTACTAATGAAGGGAAACTTTGCATCATAGCACTTTCCATTTAGTCTGGTCAACGGTTATGAACCAGAGGAGAAAAACATGTCGCAGGCATTTTTAGATGCCCACTTGCACTTAAATCCACACACAGTCAAACTCCCAGACACATTAGCGGTCTCAATAATGACCTGAGGGCGTCTAAAGCACTGTAGCTCACTTGTGGCAAACTAGCACCAGCTGGAGAAGAGCGCAGGTGCTTCAGGGGTGCAGCAGCCTTCTTATGGATTGGCCAGTTGTAGGGCCCTTCAGCTAAATAATTGTTTTATTAAGTGCAAATGTCAACAAAGGTTTTGAAGCTAAACCAGCCACAACAAACTTGGAATATAAATATACCCCCTCTGCCAGTAGACAGGGTTCAAACAATCAACTGTCAGTCTAAGAAAGATGAACCGAAGATGAATATAACGAGAAAGGCTAAGTGCCTCAAGAAGCATGAGTCTGTGATGCAACAGGTCAATGTCACTTTGCAACAAAAGCTAACTCATTAAAACATTGTACTGTGTTGCAGAAGATAAGTTAGACACTCATTATATAGTAGACATTTAGTATCCGTGACATTATCACGAGTCGGATGGCAGGCAAAAACGTAACATATAAGTAACATTGATTTACAAAATAAAGTGAAGATCTGAACATCGGTTATTTGGTTGTGTGATGGCCTCAGCCACACAGGGTAAACCAACTGCACCCTTCAGTAGTTTTGCTTCAGTGCAGCTGCAATAAATCATGCCAATTAACACCACACATTTGTTTTAAATAGTAAACTCTTTATTTGATTGCAATCTGACATTACTTCAAATATTTTAGGACAGCTAACACAGGTATTTGTTTGTATTAATTACTTTCTTTGTCTCTTGAGTTACCATGTCCATTCCTGGTTCAACAAAGGGTGTGGCAGAGCGCTGAGGACTCATAAATACTGCAAGGGGCCAATTGAGACAGATTGGGACAAACCACCTGCTTCCATGTTAAAGGGGGGATTTGGGTTTTGTCAGTGTCCTTTGTGTATTGTGTTACTATTAATTATCCCTTGGTTTCAACTTGGTTTGGCCAAGCCCCTATATAGGTTCCTTGGTTTGTCATTGTAGCAGATCAGTTTGTTGAGTTAACACCTGTTAAGTTGATGCCATGTTTCTTTGAGGTCATGTTTTTGTTGACCTCTATTATAGGTTTAGTTATTAGAAATGATTGATTTGTGATGTTTTCTTTGGACTTTTGGGTAAATAAAGATCCCAGTTTATTTAAAGCACTCCTGTGTCCTGTTGCCTTACTGCTTGGTCCCTGACAGGTAGTGGTGGCAAAATGAAGCTTTGAATGAAGCATCGAACCACTTGGACAATTGTGTCGGAAATAGGTTGATTTCTCGAAGCTTCAGTTACAGCGACCTCTCCTGGCGAAGTGCAAGGCTGCAGTGGGTTTAACGTATCTTTGCCTTGAAAAATATTCGATGCACACACACACTAAGACTGAATATCATGTTCTATTTGCAATTAAAGATTGATAATTGTGTGTATTGGGTTATTGAGAATAGACTAGAGAGGGCTGGACATTTCTTTGGGCGGAGAGGGCCTTTTATCAGTTATTAAAGTTGTAAAGCAATGATTAAAATACATCCTTTGAACCAGCTGCGCGGAGGACATCGCCGCATTCGGGCCGCCGGGTCTACCCACTGGGCTATCTATTCCTTGAAATATTGGACTGTTTTTATATTACTGATAATTGTCTTTTTGTTCACAACTTCTCCACATTTCGAAGTGTTTCCCGAGCCAGAACGACCTCTTTCTTCCTGGCTTGCTCTATAATGATCCAATTCAAATGCAATACCAACAACTCAACAGCAACAACGCAAACTACGACAACAACCCACACATTGCGCATTGTTTAGAGCGGTCATAAAGTGTTGAAGCGCTCAAATTTGAAACTGTTTCAACCTGTCACCTGTCAGAATCGAGACGAGGCAGTGCATTGAATCGCGTGAATGGACCGCGATCCAGTCAAGTGATTCATTCAGGAAATGAAGCAGTTGCTGCTTCGGACGTCACATGTCACGTGATTTGAAGCAAGCTTCGAAGCACTGCTTCTATGGAATAGGAAGTCCAGGGTTGAAGCTCCGTTTGAAGCTTCAGTGTCAAACAGCCATTACTACTGACAGGTTGATAAGCTGATTTTTGCTTGTCACTCTTCCTTTTCACTACTGGTGATCAGATGAAGACAACAAATACACAAAGAGTGGTGGTTTCAGCAGGCAGAGAGAAACAAAAGTGGGTTAATCCTTGATCCACTGTTGTCATATGGAAAGACCAAGTGGCACGGATTTTAAGAAGTCTAAGCCGCAGCTATTCTATTTAACTGAATGGACAAGAGCTGACGTGGATTTAATACAATGAAACGTTTGCTCTTTTAAACTCACAAATGATCTTCGTGATAAACATATATTCCCAAAGCTCCTCAACATTTTTTTTCTTTGCACATGCAGTGGAAAACCAACCCAAGGGAACCCCCTGCTAAAGGCTGTGCTTGATGGTGTGACGTCATCTTGGTCGTGCAAACTCTCACGACCCTCAGGGATGCGTCGAGTATAAGCCGGACATATTACATCTGCGCACAGTGAGATGATTAAACTACTGTTTAGTGTTGCAACCATGCAGGGAGATGAAAGGTCTGGATTTGTGTGTTCCAAGTTACCAAGACATCATATATGATGAAAACACATGGATATAGATCAGAAGAAAAGCATGCAAATGGAGATGAAAAGAGGAGAACGACCTTATCAATAAAGTCGCAACCCAAAGACTGCATGATAAAGTGCTTCTAGTTTATGGAGCATATATCATGTTAATGGTTTTGTCGATTGAAGAGTAAAAAGGGACAAAAGAGAGTTGACTTATTCTGACTCTTCTATACAGTACAGGACACTGAACAGTGTGGGACCAGCTGAGACAGACAGCCCTCTGCATGATGCAAGCAGCAAAGACATCTGTAGCAGGGTCTTCCTGCTGAGACAGAGTATGTGGAGGCGGAAAGACAACAATGCAGTGATTGACCCATTCACCACTGCAGTGACACACCTGCAGAATAAAGAGCACCGCCTCCTGTCACTGCAAAGCATGATGACATTGTAGATAACCTCGGTCACAGCTAGTCGGATATGGATTACTGGAGTTTGTGTGAGAACGCTGGCTTCTCTTACTTCAATCACATCTTTCTTTATAAAGGGATACTACACAAACTGCCCTGATATCATGGGAGTTTATGAAAACAGGATTAAAGACTATCCCACCACTGGTTGTTAAGTGCTGTTAGTCAACCCTGCTACATTGAACAAAAATATAAACGCAACACTTTTGTTTTTGCTTCCATTTTTCATGAAATGAACTCAAAGATCTAAAACATTTTCTATATACACAAAATAACCATTTCTCTCAAATATTGTTCACAAATCTGAAAACATCTGTGATAGTGAGCACTTCTCCTTTGCCGAGATAATCCATCCCACCTCACAGGCGTGGCATATCAAGATGCTGATTAGACAGCATGATTATTGCACAGGTGTGCCTTAGGCTGGCCACAATAAAAGGCCACTCTGAAATGTTCAGTTTTGCTTTATTGGGGGGGTCTGGGGGGGTCCGAAAACCAGTCAGTATCTGGTGTGAGGGGTAGGATTAGGGTTAGGGTAATGTTGTGAATTGAGTGGACCATGGTGGTGGTGGGGTTATGGTATGGGCAGGCGTATGTTATGGACGACGAACACAGGCCACTCGATTCACAACATTACCCTAACCTAACCCTTTTAGACGTAATATGGTCTTTGTTTACATTAGCAAGCATCGCTAACACTCAGAGCTAACCTGTACTGGAGAGAGTATGTGTAAAGAAGCAGGAAATAAAAAAGGGAACTCACCTTGTGGCACACTGGCAAGAGAAAAAGCATTTGAGCTCCATAATGTTTCAGAAATAACCCTTGATGTGGTTTGTAACATGATATGGCATTTATTCACGGCAGCATTTAGCTTTATCTCCGGTAGGATTCTAAGCGGGCACAAGCTCTCCCTCCTCTTTTTATTTGTTTAAGCTAAGGACCCAAAATCTGCATTTCTCACATACCTCATTCACACCAACGCAACTCCGGTTCAAGCTCCGTGCTAGAGCTTTTCAGGTTCAGAACCGGTTCTTCGGTTTAGCTCCTGCTCTTTTCACACCGCCCAGAGTCCGACTGGTGCTGCGTCATCGTTTGTGTCATGACTAACCGTTTGTGTGCCTGCTTCATAAAGCCAAACCGCGCGGAAACCCCTTACAGCTCACACCGACAACAACAACAATGGCCGATTGTGTTGAAGCGCTACTCGTTTTGGTTTCGCTCTGTCAAAACGAAATGGAAGAAATGAGACGACTTTATTACCAACTTTACAGTCGTTACATGCTACATTCAAAACTGCTTTACAATCGTAATCATCAACTTCAACGACGATTCCGATTCCCCCTGCCCGCGCCTCGACGTAAGCGTGACGTATGCGGTGCTTTTGCTCTAGCCGGACCATTTTTTGGTGCTTGAAACGAACCGGATTCCGGAGCTAAGAGGTGTGAACAGGAAAACCCGGTGCTTTTCAAGCTCCAGCTCCGAGCCGGCCCAGAAACACTGCTGGTGTGAATGAGGTATAACAGGCCTGAAACAGAGGGATATGAGGGATTTCTAAAATGCATGATCTGTTTGGTATTTTGAGCAAAACACATCATAGACATGTTTTTTTATATATTTGTATGTATCTGAGACCCATAATATCTGCACAATAGGAGCCTTTTAAATCAAAGTTAAATCAGAAAACTGAACCTGGGTCTGATGGACACACTACATGGAGAGCAGAATTATTCCACAGAACTGGTGACTGTTCAGTTTTTCATCACATCGAAAGAGGGCAGCTAAGCACTTCTGAAAATTAAATGAACACTTCCAATCCTGGTTTAAAGTAAATCTGTTGGGGGTCGTGATTTTCATTTTTGTAAAGTGATTAGGGAGGGGGGAGGTGTGAATTGCTTTCCGATTCTCCCCACCAGCTCCACCTTTTAATAACGTGTTGCTAGGAAAGCCGTTGATTAATCTTTATAAAGGTTTAAAGGATTACTTCACCCATGAAATTCACTTTTGTATTTCAATTACGTATCCGTTTGATTTCCCAAGCAATCTTGCAAAATGTCTATCAAAGCATTCGTTTACAAACTCTCACACAAATTGAGCACTAAATCAGATTCCCAGTGTGAATGATTTATATATATAAAAAAGGTTCACTGAAATTGTGTTAATAATGACTTTGCTGAATACAAGAAAAAAATGCTGCAAACTACATCTCTGTAACATTCCTCTCCAAACATTTATTTTAAGTGCGTCCTTATTAGAGTTGACAGTTGCAGGAATTATACAGCATTGTCCTTTCTTTATTTTGCATAGCGGGAAGTAGATTTCTGAGAGGTTGGACCAACAGCAATATATCACAGACAGCTTCTCTTCACATGCATCTCATAAATATATAGTGTGTATGTATTTTCTGCTTTGAAGTCTCTTAATTGATCGCCCACCTGTAATCGCCGACATATCTTCCTGTCAATTACCCACTAACTAACATCGCTGTGAGTGTAACTCCTCCAAAGTATGCTGGAACAGAGCTATGAGAGACAACAGATCCAATTATTATTATTCCCACTGCTCACACCTGCTTGCCAGTTGGAAAGAAGCTCACTGGATAAGATCAGGAATTAGAGTCATTCAAATTTCCTCACATTTCTTCAACAATGCCATTTCATTACGTGGACACCCCTGTATCATCGCATAGCACACACAACTTTGTATTTGTGTGTGTCTATGTGGGAGGATGGGTTTTAGTTTTTTTACCAAACCGGCAGTTTCGTACACCCTACTGTGGAGCAAATGGAGACTGCTATCCAATGCCACGCTTGTCTGCCTCTGTTCAGATCACCTCCTCCGCTGGCTCCCGCCATCTGGGGGAAGTTTAGCCTTGGTGCCTTTCAGATTTGGAGAGGCTCCAACAAATTGTCGTGTCCCCTTCAGCCTTTTTACTGGCCCCCCGAGTGGTCTTTCTTTCTCTCTCTTGTTGTCTTAATGGTGGCACAACGGTTATAATCCTTCGCAGGGCCGTCCCTGGCCAACATGAGGCCCCATGCAAAGTTGTATGATGAGGCCCTCTGTTTTGCGAGCATCGACGGGTGGATGCTAGTGGAGCCTCGCAGCGGCGAAACCGTGCCGCGCCACACTAATTGCGCCGCATAAGCGCATAGGTGCACCGCATTTTCGGCTCAGTTGAGGCACCCTCCGCAAGGTGAGGCCCCACGCAGTCTGCATGATCGGCCTGTAGGGAGGGACGGCCCTGATCCTTCGGATATATGTCACTTCTCAGACACATCTGCCCTTCTCTTATTATGAATCTGCTTTGTGATGACCACAAGGATGAATCTGATCAATGTGATGCTGATCTGGTTGCTTCAAAGTAAAAACTCAGCTTTCAGTCGTTCAGGACCCTTGTAGTTATGAAACTCATTGTATAACCCAGTGGTTCTCAATCTTTTTCTGTCAGGCCCCCCCTTTGGAGAAAAAAAAAGTCGGCCCCCCCCCCAACACAAATAGTCAGGCTCAGTGGCGGCGCCAGATATTTATTTTGGGGTGCTGTGGGGTAGCTTGGCGTTTCATAGAGGGTGCTCAAACATTTAGGGTTTCCCATTAATGTACCGGGAGTTACAGTTGAATTTTCTACTGCAACACTCCCCACGCACACACACAGTGTACCCGCGACTGCTACAATGAAGACTCGATAATCAGCTCACGGCATATAGGTGTAAGCAGCGGTAAAGTGCTATTTTTATAGGTGGTTTGTGGACCTCACATAGGGGGGTCCGGGGGCAAGCTCCCCCGGGAAGATTTATTTTTAAATATTGAAGTTAAAAGCATCAATCTGGTGCACTTTGAGAGCAAACTGAAGAGATCTATGGATACCTCTCTCAACACCCATATGAAACAGAACTGTAAACAGATTTACTTTTTCTTTATGGATATTTTACAAATCACCCTTTTAAACTTTATTCTTTTTTTACTGTCATATAGTATTTCATACCTGTTTTTCATTTATTCTCAAATTTTTGTATAACTATAATGATCATATAAACGTGTGCCACGGAAATAATTGTTTACATTAATGGTGACCAAAACGTTTGAGACCCACTCAGAGAGTCCTTTAGCTCACTGAGTCTCTCAGTCTGACAGGAGACGACTCTCCTCCACTTTGTTGTTGACAAAACTCCTTATATCCGTTACCGTAGCTCGCTAGCACCAGAAGCTAACAACTACGATCTCCGGTACAGGTGTGCTCTCTCTCTCTCACTTGTGCACGCACACATAATGGCTCGTTCCACACACACACACACACACACACACACACACACACACACACACACACACACACACACACACACACACACACACTGCACTGTTGTTGTTTGGAAGAGATGTAGAGAGTATGAATAAAAGGAAGAGTTTGGGATTTGCCTTGCGTCAAAGTATACTACAGAAGGGAACACAAACTAGTGATTGGATTTGATTTAAAGGCCCAGTGAAGGTCGTTCCTGCCACATCATTACTATGATTCCCCATGTCCTCTCTGCATCTGTTGACATGGATTTGACTGGGCTTAACGTGGCTGTCAAACAAGGCCCGACCACTGCAGTGAGATGAACATCCAGTTCCTGTCACAGATAACTCAGTGAAAGCAGTGGAGACACAATGGCACCCTACAGCGCTTTGGTGAATTATTGATGCTCATGTGGCATGCTGTCGAGCATGCCACATGAGAAACATCATATTATTTTCGAATCAATAATTTTTCAAACTATGATTTTTTTTATCTTTTACATATATATTTTTTTAAAAAACATTCTTCCTCCTGGTCTCTCGTGCCCCCCCTGTCATGCCTCTGCGCCCCCCGGGGAACCACTGGTATAACCCAACATTGCTTCTCCTGTCAGCTGTTCATGGCGTTTAAACTTTTTTAGCTCATTGTTTTCATTTTATCATTCAAAACGTTATTGCTTTTGTTCAGTCTCATTGCTTTCATCAGTTGTTTTTGACCACTGGAAGCAGATGTTTCCATGTCACAACCTCATACTCTGCTCAACACCAAACACCTGATGTTAGGGATAAACTGGTGAAATTAAGTATTTAGTAGCAGCTTAAATATTAACAGCTGAAAAAAGAGAAGGAAAATTGGTTGACACAGACACAACTCGAGAAGGGTGCTAATGTTTCCAAATCTGATGGAGTACATAAGCCAGGGTATGCTAGCAGGATAGCATGTCTCTACTATCCTATATTAGGTTGGCAAAACCCCCCAAAAGGCAAAATAATAATCAGTTAATACAGGTCTAAGTAATAGTGTGCACATCAACATTGTATGCAAGCCACCCTCAGTCACATTACAATTCCTTTTGTAACTGTTGAATGATTTCCACTATTAAGGGTGTTTGAAATGTATGATTGTTACATACTGTATATTAATCTCTTGTTGGTTTGTTTAATTGTATTAAGAGGTATAAACAAATAATTGCTGTAAACTATTATTCCTAAATATTCCAGTCATACAAAATATATAAAAATGCATTGAAACAAAATGATTGATTTTAATTTCATTGACTATTGTCATTAAATAAATATGTACAAACCACATGTCACCCTGCTTACCAACAATTAGTTTGTTAAGCTAGAAAGAGCTCTCCATCTTAATGATGTCCTTTCCGTACATGTCAGACAGGACCAGATCCATCTCTTGGCCAGGGGAGGGGACAGGGATTTTGTTGATCTTGGCAAAGCTCTGACTGATGTCCATAAATGTTTTATTTTTGGTCTCAGGGAGGACGAAATAGAGGTAGATGGATCCCAGGACGCAGACGACCACAAACACCAGGAAAGCAAAGGCCTGCAGCGCCTCCTACACAAACAGAAAAAACACAATAATGAAACACACCAAAATCATACTGTATGTGTCAGGACTCAAAACTCTGGAAATGGATGAAATACCTTAGCCAATCTTTTCACCAATTTGATGGATTATACTATTTTAGCAATCGTACTATTTGACGATTGCTGTTCTCTCTCAAATCCTGCCATTTTTAAACCGTTCTAAACTCTTGCCAACTGCAGAGAGACGTCGTCTGTGGCATCTGTTTTGACATCTGTGTGTCATGGTGGGCTTGGCATGACATGCACAATAAAAGGTCCCACATGCTTGTATAAGAGTATTCGCAAGTCTGAGGAAATGTCCGCTTCAGATTTCTAACAAAATGCGTATTTGTTTGTGAGTTGAAAAATGTACCCACAGTCTGAAAGCTAACCTTGTCCAATGTGTTATGCCATTATTAGAGATTAGTGACAGATTTAAAAATACACAGTCTGATTACCCAAAGGGAGATTTAGAGTTGGAGAGAGGTTTTGTTTGTTTGTGTGTGTGTGTGTGTGTGTGTGTGTGTGTGTGTGTGTGTGTGTGTGTGTGTGTGTGTGTGTGTGTGTGTGTGTGTGTGTGTGTGTGTGTGTGTGTGTGTGAGTGAGAGAGAGAGAGAGAGAGAGTGAGTGAGAGAGAGTGAGAGACAGAATTGACTGACCCTCACTAGTCCGTCACAAAGCTATAATACCTTGCTCATGTGAGGACTCAAATGCGTCGCTATGTAACTGGTATTAGATCTGTTGTGTCCAAGCAACCATGACCTCAATGAAAAACTACTTTGATTTCATCTGTTATATCACCACTGCTGTTTGTCTCTGACAGTGTTTTCCTCTGTTCACTGTATTTCATAATAGCACTCAAAAAAATAGAGCATTGTGCAAAACCCCTGACCCAGTTTCCATGCCGCCTCTGTGATGTAGCGCTCATCTGCAAAGTTAGCCTTCCTCCCCCAATAGTTATATGAGATGAGTCAGGCTTCAAACAGGACATTTCTGCGTCCACTCCTTCTGTCATTAATCGAATTTAAGCAAGCCTAGTGGATGGAGCAGGATGAAACAGTCTTGTGGTTGACGCATGGATAAGCCTTTGATCTGCTGTGAAGGCTCAGCTGGGTTTAGCTTGGTGCACACCAACAATTAGACATGCATATAAAGACTTATGATTGGCAGCAAACATACAAGTGTGAATTATGTTCATTTTGCAGCCAGGGTGACATTAAGAGGGGAGATGGCGCAATAGCCGTGGGCGGTTCTGGTGTGGGGGGCCTGCAACACTGAGCTTGAGCACTGCTGTGGCCCCCCTCGCACAGAAGAATCTATGATAATGCAATTTGTGTTACTGTACCTGGGTCAACATTGAGGAATGTTTTCTTTTTCATTAATGTAATTTAATAAAATTGTAACGAAGTGACTGTCCTATAACTTGTGCCAAAATAACTAAATAAATAAATAAATTGTTAGTAAGTTATTGACATAAATTCTGTAATAAATACACCAATCATGGTATTCTAAGTTGGTTTTTTTCACGTTTTAACTTTATACTGAACTAAAAGTGTTGTACTCTGGAACACTGTCTCTGTCTCCTTCGCCAACACATTAAATGTGCCCCTCACATTAAATAACTGGCCCCAGCATGGCCCCCCCGGTAAAATTGATCATGAACCATCACTGGCTATAGCACTAATAGGGGAACCCTGATTCAGGAGACAGGACAGAACAGTGCAGGGCTGGATGGAATAGGACAACACCGGTCAACACAAGAATGTTCAGTACCAGGACACGGCTGCAAAGGATAGTGCAGAACGACACTGTCTAACAATGTAAATAAGGTTGGAATAGAACAGTAAGGTTCAGGATATGACATACAGAGCATACAGAAACATATAATGAGACAGAACAAAGTAAGATGAGACACAATAGAAAAACAGAATAATGCAAAGTTGGGATGGGATAGAACAGGAGGGAAAGGACGGTCTAGGACAGAACAATGCAAGGTGGAGCAGGATAGACCACGTTTTTTTGTGGAATGGGAGCAAAGCGGGCAGGACAATGCAAAAAAAGGCTGGTTGGGCCAGGATAAAAGGAATAGTTCAGGATAGTACAGAAAGGGAGAGAACAGAACAGTTCAGGACCCATGAGGATTGGACGGGACGACACCCAAAAGGACAGGATAGTGCAGGGACAGACAGCACAGTTTAAGAAAGTACAGAAAAGGACAGTTCTGGCCAGTATGGGCAAGAATGACGCGACTTTTATTTAGTGGGAGCTGGAAAAGGCAACAACAGAAGAGTGTAAATTAGGATGAAGGGCCTAAAGGATAGGATTGAACAGGATGGGGTGGTTCAGTACTCAAGGGTCATAACAAATCAAGCATTTTTTTGTTTAACAAGGGCTTGCGGTGAGGGTGTGTCATTGAAAGGGCCCATTGTGATGAAATCATCTTGAGAACACTCTGAAGAAGAACTTTGAATCCCCACCTGGCCCCGTTATTTGCAAACACCATCAAACAAACACAAACTGTTGGTTTTTTTACAAAAGTCATTCAACACTTTTCTTCCAGTAGGCCTCTTCCGGTCTGATAATACATTACGAGATTTGCCATCGCAGTGTTAAATGAGATTGTTCTTTTCAAAAGTTGATTTTAGTTGTTTTAATGTTCAAGGCAGCAAGTTTTTTTTATTAGCACCTTCTGTGGGACCCACATTTAAATGAGTAGGAGGGTGGGCGTTTTCGCGCAATGCATTATTTTTGGTGCTTCAAGTAAAAAAGAGCAAGGGAATGTGTTACCACCTGCTGTGGACATACATCAAATGAAAGTGTATAGTTAAAAGGTCCAGGTCCATAGACTCATTCCATGGAGATATGTTGCATGTGTCTAGGCAATTGTAAGTCATTACCGGTGACGTAGGGGTAAACTGTATACAGTGATGGTGGGGAGTTATTTGCATGTGAATGGGCTCTCATAGATTGTGCTGAATCTTCCCAATGGGAGGCACACTCAAGGTCAGTGTTTGTGATGCATACAAGACTGTACATAAGACTACAGTGCAAATGTCCCCCTGGGCTGTTTAGAGATTTATGGATTACCATATGTCAATGCTGTCACATGGGAGCACCACAATGGAAAGACATCCCATCCTTTAGCATCACAGTTATGGATCACCGCTGCTATAATCCTCACTCCTTAGCACCACATACAAACGTATAAACTCACAGTTTACTAATGGAAGGGATTGGGTTTGATGGCTCATTAGTCTCAATAGATTTATGATCATCAACCAGAGCCTGTTGTTATTGCTCCATTTTATGTTTTATAGCATCATAAATTATATTCTCGTCAACTGCAATGTTTTAAATTAACTTCAAGAAGCTCATTAAATGCTAAGAAGACTTTTTAAATTGCAAACAAGGCCCCGTCGCTCATACATTGATTCTAAAACCTTTCAGCTTTGCAAAGAAAACATGTTTCGCTAAAGCATAAATTGTTATGGGTTTATGTAGAACCCTTTATTAGTGCTTATTATTTAATTAGACCTTCCATGAGAAGATTTATAACTGACATCACATAAAACATGATACTTATATGAAACATGAAAAACTTGTTGTAAAGAAAGGATTGTGATTTCTCAGCAATAAGTTATTTTGAAACGGAATCCATCTCCTTTGTAATCCAAAGGGAAACACCGATCAATGGGTTCTAGCTTGTGGATTCAGAAAAGGTCATACTCTTCATGAACTCTTAAATAACCCCTCATGCATATCCCAGTAATGTGGTTCTCAACACTCCTACGTGGTAGTCATATCAATCCTTGAAAGATGATTCTCTGTTAATAAATGATCATGGTCGATACCTGATTGGACTACACAAATTAAAGTGAAGGCTTGCTATTTATTGTCACTGTCCACGTATTTCTTTCCTTTCCTTTTTGCCTGCTTTATTAAACAAAAAGAATATGTTCTGACATGGGAAATGTGCTATCAGTGTCCTGAAGGTGTGCATATAAATGGTCTGAAAAGGATGAAATCCCAAAGTTCACGCCAGAGGGAGTTTCTCTCCCACACCCTCCCCCCTTTGCCTTGAATGGACTCCTTTGTTTACTACTGCGACATAGTGACATCACTATCGAACTATACACACATTATATGTGATAGGCTAAGTGGTGGGACATCTCTAAGCGATTGACCAATCGCAACAGAGCTGGCCAGCTAACCAATCAGAGCAGACTGGGCTCTGGTTTCAAACAGAGGGTGAAAAGAGGTACTGCAGCACAGACAGTATGAGAAAAATAAAGAGCTTTTTGAACCTTGAAGCGTGCAACATGTCACAATAGAAGCACAAAATAATAATAATAAATCCTGAACATTTGCAGAATATGGCCGATTTAATGGACTATTTCCTCATAATGTGGATCTGTTTGTGTGGCAGGCAGTGAGTGTGACAAACTGCCATGGGCTGCAGACACCAGGTCAACAGGAAAACTACTGATGGGGGTTGATCTTCAATAGAGTGTTTGACATCAGCATTGGGGTCAACTGCTGCACTGTTGTGGTATAACATGTTATTATTTTAAGATGGAAAATATGTAAGAGGTTTCTTTTCCAGGAATTGGTATTGCATTGTCGGTATGACCATGGCAACCATGCTACACTTTGACTACACTTGAAAAGCAGAGGCTCTTGTGAATGGAAACATTACATTACATTACATTGCATTTAGCTGACGCTTTTATCCAAAGCGACTTACAATAAGTACATACGACCAGGAAGACACAACCCTGAAGAAAACAGAATCATATAAACATCAGGTATCATAGAGCCAAACATTTCAAGTGCTACTCAGCTGGCTATAGATAAGCCAGTCCTTTATTAGTATATAAGTGCCTTGTTAGTAATTCTATCGCTCAAAGTGAAGTCGAAAGAGATGAGTTTTCAGTCTGCGCCGGAAGATGTGCAGGCTTTCTGCTGTCCTGATGTCAATGGGGAGCTCATTCCACCATTTTGGAGCCAGGATAGCAAACCCACGTGTTTTTGCTGATGGGAACTTGGGTCCCCCTCGCAGCGATGGTGCAGCGAGTCGTTTGGCTGAAGCAGAGCATACTGCACGCGCTGGGGTGTACAGTTTAACCATGTCCTGGATGTAGGAAGGGCCAGATCCATTCGCAGCATGGTATGCAAGTACCAGTGTCTTGAAGTGGATTCTAGCAGTTACCGGGAGCCAGTGAAGGGAGCGGAGGAGCGGAGTGGTGTGGGAACATTTTTGAAGGTTGAAGACCAGAGATTCCCGCGCATCCCGGGAGCATAACAATGCTCGACACTGTCTCGGTAGAATTCCAATATAAAAACATAATTCAAAGCTCCGCGGTGGGAGTAAACAAATCACTGAATCAGATTCAGTCTTCAGTGGTATCAGAACTTCTGTGTAAAGCGACCCATTGATCCAATTACTGTCCTTGCTGGTGAGCAGTCAAACAACCGCAAAATGACACAAACCTTGCAGAGAGAAACAAAACAACTACGAACGATAAGGCTGTTTCTTTTATGTCTTGCGTCTTTAAAGGAGCGGTTGGGGGACTTCAACAAGTGTTTGTCCAGGAGCCTGATGTCTTGTATTCTGGAATCCTAAAGGCTACAACTTTAGGATTGTAGCCTTTGCAGACCATTTACATGCATATAATACATGCCTATAACACACAACAGGAAAGGGAAAACCCAACAAAAAGATAATAGGGACTCTTTGGCATTCAATGTTTCCTTAAAAAATGTACAGCTTATTAAGTCAAAGTTAGGGCTTTAAATTGAAGTCTTAACAGAGTTTAAACACGTTTTTACATAACAGTGTCACAGTCTACCCTCAAATTCTAGACTCATCCCCCCTGCATAACCCAGGGTGACGTCAGTGGTGGCGAGAAGAAATGTGACAGGCGAGCGCTTTGATGTCTGAACAGGGTCAGAACATGTTTCAGGTGGCCGTCAGTAAGCTGTGAGTCACTGCTGTGATCTGTGTCGTGGGCCTGGCAAAACCCCAGCAAACAAAACTAACCCTGCAATATGTGTGGCACTGGGTGCTAAAAATAACCGCATGTCGCCTTCTCTGTCTCACCCTTGTCTCTGCGTTTCTCGCCTTGGTCTGCTTTGTCTCCTCCGCTCTTTCCTAACCTCTCTAGATCTATTTATGTAGGTCTCCTGTGGCATCACTACCTCTTTGCTGTATGCCTCTTCTGTCTTTCTTATTACATATTCAGTTCCACTTTAACCTGACCTTCAGTGACTGACATCTATTTCTACCAGTCTCATTGTTCATCCATCAAAATGAAGGAGCCATCTATTTTATCATCACATTACATCGCCCCTCTCTGTCTTACTGTTCAGGCCGACATATGTTAAAATATATCCGGAAATGATGTGAAATGAAGAGTAAAAAGAGGAGGTGAGTAATTAGTGTCCTGTGGATCTGCAGACACTCTCGAGGTGACGCTCCACATACAAAGTAGATCTGGCACCTCCCTGACAAGCCCCTTCTCATCATTATTAACTTTACACACACCATATGTTTCTGCCAAAACCAGTTTTCATCACTTCAGTTAAAGAATGCTATACTCATGGTAACAGAAACGTATATTTTATAGTGTTATAGTGTTTGCTACACACAACATTGCGTAATAATTCTTAATTGGTGAGTTTTATGGGACTTTTCTCTGGAAAACTGACACAATCACGTACATTTTTGACACATTTGACTGTAGAATGATAACTGACAGGGTGCATTAGTTGATGTGAAATACTTTGTTGTTGTATAACCTTTCATCATGCAATTGTTTGCATGATATCTTCTGAAAAGTTTTAATTTTTCCGTGTGTACTTGTATTTTGTGTCATTTACATGGCATCCAAATCAACTATGGAAGTGGCGTTACCTAAGAAGGGATGTTATGTGTCAATTATATAATTCCTGTTTCCTGACACAAACTGACCGTGGGTGAAAGACCTTTGAATTTTAGAATCCACGGTGCACCTTTAAGTATTTATATCTTTATAAACATATCGGTTCCTGATGTGAAAAGGAAAAATGTTTAAGTACCGATATGTGTTGCCCTTTGTGATCTGATTTCTTGTCATATTGTTTTAGCTCTGTTGCTGTTTCATCCTCTGCATTTGACTGACCCTGTTAGAAAAACAGCTTCATTCTCTAAGAAACCACTATCTTTGTGTTTGATATGCCCTTTTTCAGCTATTTTAGTTCACTCCTTTTCTCCCACATATGACCCACTGGTGCAGCTGGCTGAAAGGACGAACCGTGGTTTGTCTGCAGGGGCTGCAGTGAATACGAGCAGAGAACATTTGATGGAAGGTCAACACAACGTCAGTTCAATGTCCACCATGCTGCAAGCAAAGATTCACTCAGATCTCAAACTTTTTTCTCTTTCTCGCTTTGAACATGTCCTTCAATTTACAGTAAAGGTTACATTTCCTGTGTATGCGTTAATGCATGTGTGTCCTAGGATGGAATAATGCATTTTAATATTGAAAAAGTGAATCTACTGCCAGTAGCCTACAGTATGCTACTAGTTGTAACTGTTAATTCTCCTCCTCCTTCCCTCAACCTTGTGCAATATTTTTCCTCAATTCCATCCAAGTGACTACAGACAACTCCCTCCCACCCCCTAGAGTTTTTAAGTATTCAGGTATTATTGTTGCTGCGGCTGTCACAAAGACATAACAGTTAGCTTGTCGTTTTCCTAAAAAACCCATCCCACAGCTGCCCTTTTTAGCGACTTATTCAACCCATCATTGGCAAAGCAAGACATCATTTGTTAATGCATGATATTAGAAATGATTAATCAGAGTAATAGGTTCAGGGTTGAACTGCCATCCTCACAAGGTTTCTACTTCGCTGCAAACAACACAACCACTAAGTGTTATGCAAATGAATGCACAATGACGCAACCAATGTGCAAATGAGCATAAGACTTCAAGTGGTGACTTTTGAAACACTTGCTTCCTCCTACGATGGAAAAGAGTTGTCTTCACTGCAAGTCATTAAGAGCCGTAAATCAAGAGTTTTTTGAAAAGTGAAAGCAAAGCTTATTAGGTACGATCCAAATAATGATGACGATTGTGTTTCTCTTGGCACTAGATTGTGCAATTAACATTAACTTGATAATGATAGGAGAGGATAAGCAAAGCACTGGTCTATTACCACTTTAATGTCTCGAGCTGTTTTGTGAAAACTGCACATGCACTTGCAAGAACAAAAATGAGACACAGCTCATAAAGTCATGCTGTAATGGAGGTGGATGTTCTGTGATGCAATGTAATTAGTATAGTTCTGTCACATTAGCTTTATTGTTGGATACAGCACATGATATACATTAATGAATCTCTGAGTCCCTGCTCCGGTTTCTATGACTTAAAAAGATTACATCCTGTGCTCATGTCGTTCTTGCTTATTCTCAGCAGTGACTGTAACTGAATCCTGTTTGCCAAAGTCCCGCTAAATGCCTGGCGCTAAATGCTTGCATTCAGCTGCAATGAATAGAGGTCAAACGCATTCCAGATGTACACTGCCATGACGCTCACGCATGTACACCAGGAACAGAGGGAAGAGGAGTGTTTGAACATCTCATTCAGGACTGGAAAGGCCAAAACGGCACATCAAATATATGTTTCTTTTAGCCGTGAACAAATTCCAGACAGAATGATTTAATAGATTAACAATAATTGTTGGCACATAATGTGCTTCATGTGACATCACAGTCCATATATCATCCTGTTTAATTACCATAAGCAGGTGAGAGCTGTCTGAATGTCTGATGCCTCGGTACAGAATATGCTGCAAATTAAATGTAATTACTCAAGGTGCATTGAGTAGACACATGAACATTTACCCCTATTAGCAGTCCTTCCACTCAGAGCTTTACTTCTCTGTTCCTGCATTCAGTTAAGGTCATACAAGGATTTGTTAAGGGTATTCAAAGCTAAATTGCTTTTTAACAAAGCAATTTACTGCAAGGCTGTTTCCAACGTCGGAATAATCATCAGGTTTGTAAAGGATATGCTGCAATATGAAGTAAGAAATGTGTGTACCTTTTTGCTTTCATTTAATCATAAATCAAATATTATTTATGTATTACCTATGCCCTGCCGAGTATTTGGTTTTCGTGTGCAAACCTTTTTTCAGTCATGTTACTGTGAAATAATCGCATAAAAAAGAAAAACCTCTCCAATATAATGTCTTTATATTGGAGAGGTTTTTCTAAGGGCACCAGGTACATCCATTAACAAATTATTTTTTGTAAACAACCAAAAACAAGCCCCAACTCTTCCTGCAGATGAAGACTATGTGGAAAAGTAAAGAAGTGTTTTGAATGAGCTGAAAAAACTGTAAGTTAGAATGGGTATGAACTTCAGCGTATATTCATTCAGCTCAGGAAGATGGAAATGTCGAATGCTATTAGGATCTAATGAGGGACAAGTGGGACATAATGACCGAGGGCAGAGTTTGCCTCTAATAAAAGTAGAGCCGTGTCCTCGGCACAGAGGGCAATTATAAGGCAGACCGTGGGACTTTGCTCACATTATGAAATATAAACAGAATATGTACAATTCAACTGTCAGTTAGGTATACATGTAGGTAACAATTACGGTCTGCCATTGTTTTCCGGTTTCTTTTAAGACTTTCAGATAGTTTTCAGATAATGGCACCTTGTGTTTCATGAAGGCATTTTTGGAAATTATTAACAATGGCTGAGCTATTACGTACACATTTGTTTGTGAATAGGGATAATTTGGTGAATAATCACCTGACCCTGCAGTTCCCCTCAGCTCTATGAAGCAATGATTTTGTTTTACAAATGTATCATTTTAATTCACTCACACTGGTTGCGTCATTATTGGCAGTAGCAGGAAACAAAAATCACTCAAAACACTGCAATGAACATATAGGATTCCGCCAGGTATTTCCCCAAGGAGTTGGTGAGGACCAAAACGGAGCTTAAAGGAAAGTACATTTTGAACTCAAATTCACTAGTAGGACAGATATATGGCACTAGAGAGAGTGAAAATGAAAGGTCAATGGAGCAGAAGGTGAAGTCTAGTCAGTGAACAATAACCCTTGGGAGAATGTTGTGAGTAGACTGCAAAGGATCAGAAAGGAGGAAGGCGCAACTCTCAGAGAAAAGAAGCAAAAGGCTGACGCAAAAGTGAGTGGGCAAGGAAGTAAGAGGTCAGGCTTTTCAGACGTGACCATTTCAAACTTAAATGGCAGATTGGTTTTGACCTCTCTGCTCTTCAATAACAACCTCTAGTCTTGTTTACTTTCTAAAGAGATTGAGCAGATGTATACTACTCGAGATAAATATACAGATTTGACACACAGAGATGAAACAGATCTGTGAAAGGTTATTGTGAAGCTGACAATTGAGCGGCCCGACTAAGCGAGGAGGCAGAACGTCCACAAATACAACCCGGCGTGGGCATTTATTCAAATCATAAGCACATGATTCAGCCTCAATTGCTGTTCCCCTGAACACAGTCAGCAGCCACAAGGATCTCACCCACACTACCAGCCTCCCAACAGACAGGGCAACAGAGCCTAAATACACACCCACACTAATCAAACCAACGGGACACAGGTGAGGGGGGAGGAGACAACACAGGGCACCAGGTGCACACAATCAACGGCACCAGACATGTGGAAAGGGGAACATATTTCAAAATAAAATAAAATAAACACTACATCAATAAATAGTATAAATTGTATAAAAATGCCCGAAGCCGTTAGTTCACAGTGACGAAGTTACCTTAGTCACAGTTATAAACAAAGCCTCAAAGTTCCTCGCGGTGAGTTGGATACAACCTGGTGAAAAGTGGACTTATTTGTAACACTGACGAGAAATGAAGCAAGACGCCGAGAGGGTAAGACAGTTAATACAGAATTAACATACCGGCTATGGTTCACTTTTTTCCCCTAACTCTGTTATCCTTCTCTTCTTCTTCATCCCAATAATAAAAAAAGTGAATCTTCAGTAAGGAGCACATAATCAGGCTCATTATTCTGTTTACACATCCTCACTGCAGATCAGATAAATCCTCCGGCTGTTTACTGCTACGGCTTTTATCCTTCTCTACGGCACGTCTGATTAACTTTCAATACTTCACTAAAAGCAGAAGTTGTTTGTCTAATGAGGCGGCACTTAATGTGGGAAAAGTAAGAATATTGACTAAATTAATTTGTAGTATTTTATATGTGTGCACAAATAGCTTAAGGGAATTGTAGTCTAACGACATGACACGGCAAACATGTATATGTAATGAAAAATCTTTGTCTGTAGCATTGTAAGGCCATTGTAGTTAACAACAGTGATGGAAACAGAAATTCTCTGGGAGAGTTTTCTTGCAAATATGTCTTTGTAATTTATGAGAATATTTGAGGATTCAGAGAATATTAACTCTCTATCACAGCTCTGTAAATTATATATATATGCTCTGAACAAAATTAAGAGACCACTCCACATATTTTCTTAAATCTCAATCTTTAAATGTATGGCAGCCATTCCTGTCCAATGCCTGTTGAATTCCAACACAGAGAAATGTAGTCAGTAGAGAATACAGAATGAAATAAAAATGTTTTCATCTTACTCACACATACAGATAGTAAAAAACCAGAGAAACTGATAATGCTGCAGTGGTCTCCTAATTATTCAGAGTTGTATATATATATATATCTTTCAGCTATAATGGCCATAATATGTCGTCCTATTTGTCACATCAGAGTCACTTACTTATTGTAAGTCGCTTTGGATAAAAGCATCAGCTAAATGTAATGTAATGGGGAGAAATCTCATGTCAACAGACAAGATTGTTTTTCACTGCCATCATTTTGCAATGATAAAACACAGGAGAACTCAGCAAATCAAAGCTATGGCTAGATACACAGCAGCACACCTCAGTAAAGATTGCTGTAACCAAGCGGGAAGTTAGAATTGAATGTTATAAAAAACACCCCCCTGGCTTTGCGGTGGATGTGCCAGAAATAAATTGCTCCGAGAGTTCAGTCTGGGCTCAGTAACAAGAGACACAGCCGAGCTGCTGGTGTAGTTTCACTTGTCTCATTAAGTTAAGAACAAGTAAGGCTCACAGTGTTTTAGATCCATGGGTTGCTTCTTGCCATAAGAAGACATTATTCCCTGCACTATCATGTGATTAACACTGGGTTCAAATCTGACCCGCGGCGCTTTGCTGCACATCGACTCCTTCTACCCCCTTTTCTGTCTCACTTCAGGTGTGCTTATAAAGGCTAAAAAGCCCCAAAAATAATAAAGAAAACGCGAACAAATTAAATAGACCAAAAGGGATAAAAAACAAATATGCTGCGGATTATGCACCAGAGCACCTCCAAGTAATTTAAAATGCAAATTGCGATATTACTCGGGTGTTTGTGCTGTAAATTGCATTTTTGTGGATTTTCCTCCTTGGCTTCAACTTATCATCACACACTTTGATTTAATAGTCATACATATACATTGCCAGATTCAGAGGAAAGATAAAACCTCCCAAACAATCAACCTTAACAACAGGTTACATCTGCTTGTACCCTGAGGAGCAGGGCGCCGACTGAACCAGGCTTGGCTAAGACCTTGGATAAACTTTCCTCCCAAACAAAAGTACAGTGCCCTTCTGTCAGGTAGAACATAATTCCCGCAGGTGGCCAGGCAAACTGCTGTTTGGCTCTCTGCTCGGCCCAACGCCACCGGCACAGCCAGAGTGATCGAGTTTTTATTCGAGGCATACAGCGAGGTTTGACATTCTCACTGTGGATAGCCCTCTGGGATCTGGCTTGTGTTGGGCTCAACCTGGATGCTGCTACACAGTGTGCCCACTGGCAGTATGGAAACCATTCAAAGTATTCACACAAAAAGTAGCACATGTTTACAATTTTTCTAACATCAGGCGAGATTTAGCTCTGATCTGTTGTTCTTACTGGATATGAAAGATGAAGGAAAAGCTTTTGTGTGCTGATCCATAGGGGGGAGTATCACAAAAGGAATACTCTCTAACCCTGTGGTATCATTATCAGATCCAACCTTGGTTTTGTCCGACACCCTCACACAAAATCCTTTTGATAAATTCCAAAGGAAGATGTTGTTGCTGAAGACAGCCGTGCTGCAGGCGACGGCCGGCAAACTGCAGATGGTCTCAGTGGTCCAGTTTGTCTCAGAGCTGTGAGCCGGGATGCCCGCAAGCTAAGCATGCTTTGGTGCCCACTGTGATGGGTTTCTCTTCATCTCTTCATTCACTGGTCAATGTTGAGAGTTTGGGCTATTTTATTTCCATCTCATTCAGACTCATGGAAAGAAAAGGTCCAAAATACAAATTAAGGTGTTTATTTCCCTACACTTTTTTTATTGACTTCTAGATTCCTTAATTCAACTAAAGTATAATTTGATAGCCCATTATGCATATGGAATTACATTTCCCGAGCTCTTGTAATACATAAAAGATCATTTATGAGTTTACATTAATCACATTATGGTAAATGTTACATGAAATACCTTTAAAGGCTTTTTTCTCATTAAGAGATGTTCTCATTCTTTGAGCCAGAAAATGTCACTTCATTAGCACGTATACAAACTTTCCAGTGTCACTCCTATCTATATTCTAAGGGTTTTTACAGACAGGTTTGCCCATAAATTATTCATAGCCTGATTCATAGAACATTTTCCAAAAATCGTAGCAAGAATTTATTTTTCTCTTGGCTGTTGATAGTATTTTATGATTTATGGAGTTGAACAGGATATATCTAAAATCCCCTCTGTAAAAGAGTGGACACAAATATGGCAGCAAAGTGAAAGCAACATTTTGTACGTGGCTTTATCCATTGTTCAAGGTTTCCAAATTATGAATTGGCATGTGTGAGTGCGGCCACTCGCAGGCTCAACCCCTCCCACTGTCAATGCCAAAAAAAGGTGAAGAGAAAAAATAAAATTATATAAAACTATTATTATCACTATCAGCACCAAGCGGGAGTAAACTGACACATCACCCATAGTAGGTAAAAGATAAAATTAATGAACATGAGACTCAACACATGCCTCCTACTCCCTTTTCACCAGGTAGTGTCCCCCCTTAAGAAGAATGGGAATAAGCCCCTGACAGTCCAGGGTGTCTACATTGATCTCATTGCTCATTATCGGGCTCTAGAAAGCCTGAGCTCAAATGATGGCTGAGCTGTCATCACTGTTGAACAACATCCCACCCCCCCCCCCCCCCCCCTTAAGGATACTTTTTCAGCACTGAGCAGCTCGTTCAGTGACAGGTGGCTTCACTGCGGTGTCTCACACACAGATACCGCAGCTCCTTTCATCCTGTAGCGGTCACACTGTACAACCACCACAGTCCCCAGAAAAACCACATGCACACACACACACACACACACACACACACACACACACACACACACACACACACACACACACACACACACACACACACACACACACACACACACACACACACAATTCTCATTGTAACACCACTGTTGTTCAATGTACTTCTTACTATTTAGTACTTTTGTTAGATGCTACTTTGACTTTCTTTCCATATTTCACCACAGATTTGTATCTTTTTGATTTCATCTTAGTGTGCTTGCACCTTTATTTTAACATCATTAGTCATTTCCATGATGTGGAAGAAATAAAGGATTTCTCATTTTCTCTGCCACTGGTCTGTGGAGGATGCTGGTTTGGCTCATATGTGTAAAAAGAAGTGTAATTACCACATAGGTCACAGCTCCTCCTCTGCACAGGGCACTGCCACATCATAGGTCTTCAAATGGGTGTCAGTTCATTTGACCCCTCAGACTACGAGTAGATTACCTGGAGAACATAATCTCTCTGGGGTTGTGTGTCTGGATGGTCAGGTCGGCAGGGAGCTGTTCCTATCTCCTACAGACACTGAATTTAATTGAACAAAGATCTGTACTCTGTCCTTTTATCAAGGGTTTGGCAGATTCCACTTGTTTTTATACTAACCTGCTTTGATATCTACCAACTGAAAATTCTACAGCTTTTTCTCAGAGAGCTCTCTCATGTTTAGTCACATCAGTCAAATGTAAAAAGGCAGCAGAGGCTTGGGGAGCATTAATGGGATAAGACGACAGCACCGAGGGCCCAGGACGTTTATTGGATGTGTGCTTAAGTCCTGTCGAGCAAGAGCCAAAACTGTAAAACACATCAGACAGGTTTCACTATCAGAGGCACAACCAACGCTGGGGCACAGGGACACTAAAGCACTAAAAGAGAACATCTTACCACCACAACTATCACAGACATGTTTGTGCCCTCCTCAGGAATAAATGCACTGACAATATTTTCCTGAGAAACATTTTAAATTAGGCAAGGCAAGGCAAGGCAAGGCAAGTTTATTTATATAGCACTTTTCAACACAAGGCAATTCAAAGTGCTTTACAAAAAATGAAAGACATTAAGAAAGTGGCATTTAAAATCAGTCATTAAAAAGAAAAGCTAATAAAATAAACATTAAAAGAAGAAATACATGGATAAACATTAAAAGAAAAAATACATGGATAAAAGTTACAGTGCAGTCTAAGATATGAATAGTTCAATTAAAAGCAGCGACAAAAAGAAAGGTCTTCAGCCTGGATTTAAAAGTAGTCAGAGTTGCAGCGGACCTGCAGGTTTCTGGGAGTTTGTTCCAGATATTTGGAGGATAATAACTGAACGCTGCTTTACCATGTTTAGTTCTGACTCTGGGGACAGAAAGCTGACCAGTCCCTGAAGACCTGAGAAATCTCGATGGTTCATAATTTAGCAGTAGATCAGAAATGTATTTTGGGCCTAAACCATTCAAAGCTTTATAAACCAGCAGCAGTATTTTGAAATCTATTCTTTGACACACAGGAAGCCAGTGTAACAGGAGTGATGTGATCCACTTTCTTAGTGTTAGTGAGGACTCGAGCAGCGGCGTTCTGAATCAGCTGCAGCTTCCTAATAGATTTTTTAGTGAGACCTGTGAAGACACCATTGCAGTAGTCGAGTCTACTGAAGATAAAAGCATGGACAAGTCTTTCCAAATCCTGCTGTGACATTAGTCTTTTAATCCTAGATATGTTCTTTAGGTGATAGTAGGCTGATTTAGTAACTGTTTTAATGTGACTGTTGAAACTCAGGTCAGAGTCCATGACTACACCTAGATTTCTGGCTTTATCTGTTGTTTTGAACATTGCAGACTGAAGCTCAGCGCTAACTTTTATACGTTCTGCCTTGGCTCCAAAAACCATTACCTCAGTTTTATCTTTGTTTAATTGGAGAAAGTTCTGACACATCCAGTCATTGATTTGTTCAATGCACTTACTCAGTGTTTGAATTGGAGCATAGTCTCCTGGTGAAACTGTTATGTAAATGTGTGTGTCATCTGCATAGCTATGGTAACTTATTTTGTTGTTTTTCATTATCATGCCAGTGGTAGCATGTAGATGTTAAAGAGAAGAGGCCCCAAGATGGAGCCTTGAGGAACCCCACATGTCATATTTGTCAACTCAGATGTGTATTTACCTATAGAAACAAAGTTGTTTCTGTCCTTTAAGTAGGATTCAAACCAATTTAGGACTGTTTCCGAAAGTCCCACCCAGTTTTCCAGTCGGTCTAGTAATATGCTGTGGTCAACAGTGTCAAACGCAGCACTGAGATCTAATAATACTAACACTGAAGTTCAGCCACTGTCTGTGTTTAAGTGGATGTCATTAAAGACCTTTACAAGAGCAGTCTCAGTGCTGTGGTTTGGACGAAAGCCTGACTGGAACACATCTAAACAGTTATTTAAATGCAAAAAATTACTCAACTGTTGAAAAACAACTTTTTCAATGATTTTACCTAGAAATGGGAGGTTTGATATGGGCCTATAATTGTTCATTACTGTAGCATCTAGATTATTCTTTTTTAAGAGCGGTTTAATGACTGCAGTTTTCAGGGCCTGTGGAAAAATACCTGAGTGAAGAGATTTGTTTACTATATGAAGTAGATCTGAGGCCATGCAAGGCAAAACATCTTTGAAAAATCCCGTTGGAATAATATCAAGGCAGCAGGAGGAGGATTTCAGGAGTTGTATAATGTCCTCTAGGTTTTTATCATTAATCTGATGGAATTGTGTCATGGTGTTTGAATTGATGTTAAGTGGACACAGAGACAACACATTTGCTGTTCCTGATGCAGAGGCACTGACTGCTTGTCTGATTTTCTGAATTTTGTCAGTGAAAAAGGAGGCAAAATCATTGCACGCCCTGGTGGATAGAAATTCAGAGGCTACTGACACTGGGGGGTTAGTTAGTCTGTCGACGGTAGCAAACAAGGCACGTGCGTTGTTTTTGTTTTTGGTAATGATGTCAGAGAAGAACGATTGTCGTGCGTTTTTCAATTCCAAATTATAAAGGCCAAGTCTCTCTTTATAGATTTCAAAGTGAACCTGGAGATTTGTTTTTCGCCACCTACGTTCAGCTTTTCGACACTCTCTTTTTTCTGTTTTCACGGTCATGGCCTTTCTCCATGGAGATATTTTCTTGCCAGACACTTCCTTTACCTTAGTTGGAGCAATGGCATCTATAATATTTTTACCGACATTGTTGTATTGATTCTAGCTACATGTAGGAGATACATCCTTATACAAATAAGGCATCTATTTATTCATTCATGCTTATGGATTTGTATTCCCTGTTCACTTTATGGACTTACACTTTTCCTGGCCAACCAGGTGAGGCCGTGGGATTAATAAATAGGAAATGGACCTTGAGTAGAGTTAGATGATGGAGATACATATGTCATATCTTCTTTGGACGTGATCGGTTTATTAGAAACACATGCTGCTGCATCAATACACTAAACTCAAACAGTGTGAATTAGATCATAAATTGATAGGAATTTACTAATTATAAATTTTTGAATATTATAATGTCTTTGATTTAAATTTGAAATGCAGTGTTTATATCAGAATCAAAGTACTTCATTTAAAGAAGAAATGGGTTTTGTGATAGTCGTTCCATTTTACATTGAAATAAAATATAAACAATTAACTATATAAACATAACAAGTATGTGCATAAGAGGTCAAATATAATAATAATAACAACAATAATAATGACATATTATGTAATTATAAGAAGTTAAGTGCCAGCACATAGTCTCAGAATTTAAAATTTGGATATTGTCTTTATACCAACTTTTACAGAACTAGCCATCTGCAGAACAGCACATTTAAAACACCAAGAAACAACTTTGTAAAAAAAGCCTTTAGGGGCTTATGCTTAACATGCAGAACCAATTACCTTACCTCGCAAGGTTTGATATTTCCACTTCAATTATATTATCTAACATGCTACCTCACAAATATATATATATTTGCTGCTCTCCTGCCCTTCTATTATTTTCTATCATCAGTCCTCCCTACAACACAACGGCACTCAATCTGAAGAACTAACGATGGAAAATTCACTCACTAATGAAGTTTAGCGCAAGTTCAGGCAGGAAGACTTATCACTCCGTATTGCACGTCATGGCAATACTCGCTCCCTTCACTAGATGACAGGGAGCGCCACTCCTTAGCTAACCTATCACTTCCCTCCATTCACAAGTCTAATTATCGCACCTGTTAATCCCTCTATATATGCTCTCCCCTTTTCTATCAGCTGTCTTCCAGGTGTCCACGCGCAACCCTCCTCCACCCCTTCGCCTCCTGCTTCCAACTCAGGGCCAAGCTTAACCTTCTCCCTTCCAACCGGACCTAACCACTTATCACCACCACCAGTGTCTAGACCCGGGGGGTTAATCGGAAACGGTTCTTTCCCTTCCCGAATGATATCCTCCAAAACCTGGGCCTAATCGCCAAAACACCATTTCATTCACTTGTTATAAACTGTCATCATTATGTTTCATTTATATAATGTGACCGATAATAAACATATATTCCATACATCACGTCTCTCCTGATTGAACTCCTGCAGTGCATACAGAAATAAAGAATGAAAGGGTCTCTCTATAGGGAGCAGTACATTGAATGTACGGAGGGTTTATGAATCATCATTATCTCTAACATGTGTGCGTAGTCAGAAGAGGAGTGGAGAGATTCAGCAGATTGTTTGCACTGAACAACTGTCTGTACTGACCATTCTGTCAATTTTATTGACAACTTTAACTTTTACTGGGACCGCAGAGAGAGTTAAAATGTTATAGATGCCATTGCTCCAACTAGGGTAAAGGAAGTGACTGGGAAGAAAATATCTCCATGGAGAAAGGCCTTGACCGTGAGAACAGAGAAAAAAGAGTGTCGAAAAGCTGAACGCAGGTGGCAAAAAATCTATAAAGAGAGACTTGGCCTTTATAATTTGGAATTGAAATTTGCCCGACAGTCTTTCTTCTCTGATATCATTGCCGAAAACAAAAACGCATGTGCCTTGTTCGCTACCGTCGACAGACTAACCCCCCAGTGTCAGTAGCCTCTGAATTTCTATCCACCAGGGCGTGCAATGATTTTGCCTCCTTCTTCACTGACAAAATTCAGAAAATCAGACAAGCTGTCAGTGCCTCTGCATCAGGAACAGCAAATGTTTTGTCTCTGTGTCCACCTAATATCAATTCAAACACCATGACACAATTCCATCAGATTAATGATAAAAACCTAGAGGACATTATACAACTTCTGAAATCCTCCTCTTGCTGCCTTGATATTATTCCAACAGGGTTTTTGAAAAAATGTTTTTCCTTGCATGGCCTCAGATCTACTTCATATAGTAAACAAGTCTCTTCACTCAGGTGTTTTTCCACAGGCCCTGAAAACTGCAGTCATTACACCGCTCTTAAAAAAGCATAATCTAGACGCTTCAGTAATGAACAATTACAGGCCCATATCAAACCTGCCATTTCTAGGTAAAATCATTGAAAAAGTAGTCTTTGAGTAATTTCATGCATTTAAATAGCTGTTTGGATGTGTTCCAGTCAGGATTTCGTCCAAACCACAGCACTGAGACTGCTCTTGTAAAGGTCTTCAATGACATCCACTTAAACACAGACAGTGGCAGAACTTCAGTGTTAGTATTATTAGATCTCAGTGCTGCGTTTGACACTGTTGACCACAACATATTACTAGACCGACTGGAAAACTGGGTGGGACTTTCGGAAACAGTTCTAAATTGGTTTGAATCCTACTTAAAGGACAGAAACAACTTTGTTTCTATAGGTAAATACAAATCTGAGTTGATAAATATGACATGTGCGGTACCTCAAGGCTCCAACTTGGGGCCTCTTCTCTTTAACATCTGCATACTACCACTGGCTCAGATAATGAAAAACAACAAAATAAGTTACCATAGCTATGCGGATGACACACACATTTACATAACCATTGCACCAGGAGACTCCAGTTAAAACACTGAGTAAGTGCATTGAACAAATCAATGACTGAATGTGTCAGAACTTTCTCCAATTAAACAAAGATAAAACTGAGGTAATGGTTTTTGGAGCCATGGCAGAACGTTTAAAAGTTAGCGCTGAGCTTCAGTCTGCAATGTTCAAAACAACAGATAAAGCCAGAAATCTAGGTGTAGTCATGGACTCTGACCTGAGTTTCAACAGTCACATTAAAACAGTTACTAAATCAGCCTACTATCACCTAAAGACCAGATCTAGGATTAAAAGACTAATGTCACAGCATGATTTGGAAAAACTTGTCCATGCTTTTATCTTCAGTAGACTGGACTACTGTAATGGTGTCTTTACAGGTCTCACTAAAACATCTATTAGAAAGCTGCAGCTGATTCAGAACGCCGCTGCTCGAGTCCTCACTAACACTAAGAAAGTGGATCACATCACTCCTGTTCTGAAGTCTTTACACTGGCTTCCTGTGTGTCAAAGAATATATTTCAAAAATACTGCTGCTGGGTTATAAAGCACTGAATGGTTTAGGCCCAAAATACATTTCTGATCTTCTGCTAAATTATGAACCATCCAGATCTCTCAGGTCTTCAGGGACTGGTCAGCTTTCTGTCCCCAGAGTCAGAACTAAACATGGTAAAGCAGTGTTCAGTTATTATGCTCCAAATATCTGGAACAAACTCCCAGAAACATGTAGGTCCGCTACAACTCTTACTACTTTTAAATCCAGGCTGAAGACTTATCTTTTTGTCGCTGCTTTTAATTGAAACTGAGCTGATGTGTTCATCAGTCAAATGGAACTTCTGTGTGAACTATTCATATCTTAAACTACACTGTAACTTTTTATTCATGTACTTTTTATACATGTATTTTTTCTTTTAATGTTTCTTTTATTATCTTTTACTGTTTTTAAATGCCTTTGTCTGAATGTCTTTCATTTTTGTAAAGCACCTTGAATTACCTTGTGTTGAAAGGTACTATATAAATAAACTTGCCTTGCCTTGCCTAGTCCAACAATGACCGACATGGCTATACATTTCCCTCGGACACAGACAATTAAATAGCGGACAGTTCATATATTGTAAAATATATATATAAAATAAACATGTGTCCCCTCTGTGTAAAGAGATTCTGATAGTTTCAGGAAAAAAGATTCTCTCTCTTTTTGTCCTGATCGATTTATATAAAAACCTGTCTAAAAATGAGCTGATCAGATTTTGGCCACTTTATGATGTCATAACGATGTTTTGGCTTGTGTAACCATTAGCCAATCACCAACCAAGGTAACACCCCCTCCCCCTTATCACCTGAATCTCCTCCTAGAGCACCATTGTGTTCTTTTTAACCAAATATCTCTCAGAGGGGAGTGGGGAGGGGCTCCTTATTTTCATCTAAAGTAACAGACAGAGAATCAGCACTTTTGAAACAGGGCTGAAACAGAGGGGATTATGGCATGCAAATCCAAACACTTCAGAGACACGTTTTGTATACATTGTCTCACACCACCGGGCTCAGGGAGGCTTCATCCCACAGGCAGTGAGAGCGCTGAAGCTCTTCAACTCATCACTTTACTTTTTACTCACATCGCACTGGTGCACTGGTGCCTTTTTACTACCTGTTTATACATGCACCCACTGCAGTGTACATCCATAGCATTTTTATCCTTTTTCAAAGTGTATTTATTGTATCACTACTATACACCAGTCACAGTCATATATTGTGGATTATAAATATAGTATATTTTATTCGTATATTTAACCTCTGCAGAATGTTTTTCTTAAATTCAGATTTCTACTTGCATGTTTTTCTTTTAACACATTTTGGAGTAGCATTGTTGTAGGAAAATTGATTTTATTGATAACAATTTAGTTTCTGTAATTGTTGTGCATGCGACGAATAAAGACTTTGACACATCCAATCCATCGAATTGTCAAAAAAGAGTAACCAACCAATATTCTTTAGCGCAACAAAACCCAATTCAAAGTTGAACAAACACTATATTTTCTTAAGAAGTTTTCTAAATTAAAGAGATTACAAAGTGGTAAGTAAACAGAGTGAAAGAGAGTGTCTGAGAAAAGGAACAAATAAGCCGTGTGGCCAAAGAAAGAGGGTAGAGGCACGGCTGAAGCTGCACTCAGGTTTTAAAGTTGAAAGAGGACCCTGCTGTTTCCAGAAAAAACATTCCAGTGTTAGACACTAATAAGCTCTTGTCTGTTGAATTTATTTTATTGTACTCTTAAAAAACACAACTACACTTCTCAAAGTAGAGATGTCTCTCAGGTCCCATATGAAGCTCTTCAAAGACACTCAGACTTTGTACCACACAAGGGTGAAGTAGCTGTTATATCCTTTAATGCCAGAATAGGAGCACTTGTGATTTGTTCATTTAAAAAAGGGACAAAGTCTGGCTCTCACCACTGTTATTCTGTGTATCTCTGCTTTCATTGATGAGTGTTTTTAACTATAGAAGGGTTTCTTTCATCACGTGTTTTTTGAAATGCTTAATAGGTGAAAAGGTTTTTCGGGCCATAATTAGTCTAAGATAAAACAGCTATGTACTTCAGTTCTGCCGGTAAACAAACTACATTATGTCCTTAAAACCCTTAGATGCACAAGTGGGTCTTTTTTGACCCGGTGAGGTGGTTTTCTTAGAGTATCTTTGTAATTACATTTTGTTATCATTTCATATTCCAGCTATTCCTCAAAAGACATGTTTTGGATATCATGCCATTCAAATTTTTAATTTACATTTTAAGAAATTGTACTTTTTGTATTACTACCCCAAGCTTCCATAAGTGGGTCAAAAATGACCGCATGCATTTTCTATGGAATTTCATTGTTTTTTCAAAATGTAAAAAAAAAATTCAAAATAGTGAAAAATGAAATATAAAGTATTTCTAGTGTGAACCACTTATGGAAGAGTGTAGGGTCCAGTCACTCGTGCATCTAAGGGTTAATCAAACAAAATAGAACAAGAAACAGCCAGCAACAGAGATGGAGTACTGAGTCCTGGACTCGGACTCGAGTGCCGATTTTCGGGACTCGGGACTCGTGACTTGACTCGGACTCGCGCACCGATTGATGCGACTCGGACTTGGACTCGTGAATTCTCGCGCACGATGACTTGGACTCAGACTCGTGAATTATCGCGTACGCTGACTTGGACTCGGACTCGGGATCCCCCCGCCCCTCGAGCAAATTTTCTCTGGAGTCTGATGTCCTCTATCCTGGCGCGTGCACCTGCGAGGCGAGTTCACATACTGGGCCCTGCTATTCCAGTCTAAAGATGTCTAGAGACACACCCCGCATCGTGCTGTATGCTTTCCACACATTCTGCTTCCACATTGGAAAAGAGCAGGGCAAAATGCTCGTTATGTGGAAAAAAGATTAAAGAGAAGGCTCCGTAACACATTACTCCAAGGATCGAGTTCAGACATATAGGCTGTCTTGAACACTATCATCAGAGTAACGTGATCTAATCAATAAATAAAGATTCAGCCATAACAGGAAAGCACATGGCTACTTAACATGTAGAATTATGTCATTTGGATGCTAAGTAGCCATGTGCTTTTTGGGGCCAAACTTTATCAGTAAACCGATTTAACCGGTAAAAGTTCCTTCAAAATAAGAGTCCCGATTTTATTACTATCAAAATAAAAGTGCAAAACGAAAACTTTACCATAGGCAAATATTGGCATACAAATATACTCACTTCTCTAAAAGGTAACTCATTTTAAATATAATTTATTTATATATAATAATAATAATATTAATATTAGTAATAAGCTTTATATTTCTATAGCACCTATTACAATAATTGTAGCCAAACTCGCTTCACAGCAGTTCAATAGACAGATTAGTATAACATGACAGAATAAAAGCAATGTAGAGGAGCAGCTACATTTCAACACATATATCCACGAAGATTAATACATGAAGACTTGTGACTCGGACTTGGACTCAGACTCGAACATAGGTAATGATGACTCGGACTCGACTTGGACACTCCTTGGGTGACTCGGACTTGACTTGGACTCTTCTTAGGTGACTCAGACTTGGACTCGGACACTCGGACTTTGACTCAGACTCGAAGAGTAGTGACTCGAGAGTGACTTGGACTCGTGAATTGGTGACTTGACTACAACGCTGGCCAGCAACCACTACATCTCCTATCAGGCTCTGAAAGCGCTTCTGAGTACTTCATATTCAGCTTTCCTGTCATGTCTCACATTTCACCAGCAACGTCTTGCTTACAAGGCCGAGCGGCAAAGCAGCACAGCAGCAGCTCATCGTCCACTGACACTGGTTCTGTTCGCACGCTCTGACACCACTCACAACATCATGTACCTTTCTGACCAATATATGTAAGTAATGAAGAAAAGGTTCAAGAGTAATTTAGTCAATATTACAGTCATATGAAATAGATTAAAAAAACATAACTATAGCTGTTATTATTATTATAATTATCAAAAATCGAATACATTTTACTTCATTGTGTTAATAACACCTGTTTTCTGTTATAATTTACTGCAATTTATAATCCACTTTAACGCAATTTGTAATAGATGATTGGTTATTAAACATACATGCATTATGTAATAACCGATAAGGATGGATGATATCTTTGCCTGCACATGTTATATTTTTAGGAAGGCTTAGGAAAATTGTGACACTTTAGTTTCGGCTAGTAAAATGTAATCTACCAATGTATTGAACGACCTTCCCCTTTCCTTTGTTTTTCAGTGTATAGAGTGCTTGTACTACCTTGTTGGTGCAAGACTCTGTCTTTTCAGCAGAAATAGATGAACTCTGTTAAATGCTTTTACTTTTATTGTCTTTATTAAATAACAAAACATTGCTTTAAACTTCTATTATTTGTTCATTTCTGTCACGATCTTGGTGTTATGTCACGTTTTATTGTTGTCTGTCTGGTAATGGGTTTTGTTTTGCTGTTCTGTTCTTCCTGTCTCTTGTTTTCCTCCTGTGTCTGATTGTCTCATTGTGTTCACCTGTTGCCCTTGTGTTTCTGCCTCCCTTACCCAGCTGTTTCTCGTCCCGTGATTACCCCTCTCTGTATTTAGTCTTGTCTTTCCCTGTGTTCCCCTGTCGGTTCATTGTTTGTCTTTCCTGTCTTCCTCCATGTCATTCACGGTCAGGTTTTTGGTAATGTATCTTCCTTGTGCTACCGTGGAGTTTTATGCCATGTTATTTGCCATCAGCTTTTAAAATAAAGCTCGCTTTTGTTTTCTAGACCTTTTTACCTCTTTTTGTAGTCTGCCTTTGGGTCCTACCTTTTCCGCGATCTTAACAATTTCTTACCAAAGAGGTTGATTTTGTGTAGAATTTCCTCCACAGAATTGTATTTTAAAATGTTTATTTTGAGTCAGTAAGACCCATGCTTGAATAAATGAAATAAATGATGTTTTATAATGTTCAATTGTGGTTGCTTTATACCAGGTTATAACATAGTTATTAAATGTATTAATACTATTTGCAATGTTTGTTTAACATGACATTTTAGTGTGGGTCTTATTACATATTGAAGTGAAGATGTATTACATTTGGTTAGTGATACTTCACAATATGCTGTTACATTACACCCCAATGACCCAGATTGCATCAACAGGTCTTTACTTCACACTGAATACTGCTCTGCTTATACCCAAAGATAACTGAACAGAACATACTGTAATGTGTTTTAAATGGGCAGAGTGCCCCTGTACAGTATGTTTTACTGCCAATATCAGACATTTATGAGCTGAAAAATTCACCGATTCCCACTTTAACAGGGGAAATAAAAAACAATGTCTTGTAATCCTAGTTATAATAAAATCAGACGCCCGGGGGATCATCCTTCCCGGCTTAGCTGCCGCTCCTCGCTGCCCTGACAGCAGATCACACTCACTCACAGTAAAGGGAGTAGGACTGGAGTTTTCATATTTATGATCCATAGTGTTATATCAGGTCTGAAAGTTAAAGCTCTCTGCTCAAAAACTGAAAAACCCCAGCGTAAAGTTTACGTCATAGGTTTAAAGTATGATTCATTAAAGGCATTCAATACAGCTTGTTTGTGTAAAACAGAATTGATGTTCAATTAAATTCAAAAGCGTACAGGAAGTTCAGGCAGGAACACTCGATGAACCTTCAAAGCACAATCATTGGAGCTCAGTACTTGCATATACAAATAATATAAATACACATGTGATGGAGGGACTACAGAAAAATCAAATTGCAAATATGTTGAGAGTCCAGTAAAGAGGTGAAAGTGCTGGTGGAGAGCAACAGGCTGTGACAAGCAGCCACTGCAGGGAATAATGAGGGGCTGCGAAAGGTTAAGTGACCAACAAGGACCCGTGTGTAACGCCTCGTTTAGAAAATGTCACTTGTGTCCATTGCTGTGTAACTCCAAAAGAAGCTCCAAACCCTAACAGTGTGTACGTGCAGAGATTTGGAAGAGGTAACTCACTTGAATGAATGGAAACAGGAGGCCCACAGCGAAGTTACACAGCCAGTTCACTATTCCAGCGATCATGAAGGCGGCAGGTCTGTAGGACTGTTCGAACAGTTCCCCTGTCAGCACGAAGGGGATGCCACCTGACAGAGATCATTGGAATATTGGAAGATCATTAGTTACGACAAATCACAGGACATTTTATTTGCACTATTTTTTCAGTTTTTCAGTTTTATTGTGTTGCACTGGTGATGGAACCTGTGACCTAAGATTTTCATTCTCATAACTACACTGTAGCTATGTACGTATGACTAATAAAAGCCTTGAACCTTGAAATACAGAAGTTTACATTTGTGTTGAGTTCAATGATCAATAATCTCTCTCCAGAATCGCTGACTCCACCTTTCGGGGATATCATCTTTTTCTGATACAAGAGCCACGTTATGTTATGAATAGTCTGAACCTCTTGTTCTGTTCCCACAACACATACTCCTGTTTATTGGAAAAAAACTCAGATAAAACTCACATTACCGTTTCATGGCCACTACAAAGATAGAATCAGCAATTTGTTTGACTACATTGAAATCTTGGGTGTATCAAGTTCAACTTGTGAAATGAAAATATAAACTAAACAAAAAGATGTGGAAGGTAAGACTAAACTTCAGAGTACCAAAAACAACCTCAAGGACCAGATTTAGTGGCATCTGCAGAGGTGGGTATCCGAAAACTGAAACTGATATTCTCAGAAAACCTAGCCTTCAAACAGAAAGCAAAAGGACCTGTTGGTTTATCCTTTCGGGGCTGCTGTAGAAATGTGATTCACTCTGTGAAACAGAACCAGCAGCCTACATATAAAATAATAATTTAATCCTTGTATGGTATTCGGGTCTGTAGGACCAGTTTTCATTATTTAGCTAAAGAAAAATGATATGATAAATAATTTTTTTAAACCCACACTCAATGGCCTTGGCTCATTTTCTGTGAAGAACATATATCAGAACACATTTTCAATGACCACCCACTGTACCCCCCCCCCCCCCACAAATTTACATTACATACAGGGTGTTCGGGTCAACTGGACCCACGGCTAACTAAAGTGTGGAAATTGTAAGTCCTGTGCACCTGTCTGGGCCTTCTGTGTGTGTGTTTGTGTGTTTGTTAGTGTGTGTGTGTATGTGTGAGAATTTTTTGTTTCTGCCCCTGCCATTCTCGCACAAGGTTGCAACATTGTTGATAAACTAAAACACCAACACCTGTCTGCTCTCACATTCCCGCATTATGCCTTGCGGGAACCAATCTTTATTTTTTTCACACTCTATTCAAGCTGCAAATTTGGGGCAAGACACAATAAATAAAGCTTCGCCAGTTTGGGTCCTTATCACAACTGATCAAGTTGGCCAAAAGATTCTCTGCTCAGAGGGCCTTGCAAATTATTCTGGATGAAAGAGAACCATTTGATGATGATGTAGACTAGAGGAAGAGGCTTCAGAATGTGAGGATCACATTTCTGAGAATTCTGAATCTGACAGTGACTTTGAAGAAGAGGAAGAGATTGAGCATCAGCTAGTGACAAAGAAAAGACGAGCCACAGGACCAGCCGGTCAGTGGGAAAAAAAACAAGTAGCACTTTAATTCATTAATGTGATCTAACAAATGTAAAAAGGCAAATATTAACCGTATATGCTGTTCATATTGCTTGTAATTGAGATGAAGTAAACATCTGTTGAGTATTTTAACATAAAATAGTTTGATTGTGTTGAATTGAAGCCCAAAAAGGCAGCGGGTCCACCAGACCCACGAACACTGGCTGAGTAACACAAATATGAACACCATACAACGGACCACTATTGCGGTAAGCATGTTGTAACTTCCGGTTGTTGTTGTTGTCATCTCCGAGTATCCCGTGTGCCTGTTCTGTTGCTGATAACTTATTATCTTAACTTAATCGATCGTTTTAAAACTCTTGATCACGGCAACTGCCTGACGTTGTAATCACACGTTACTACAGCTTAAGCACTCACAACTCTCCTTCTCTTAGCGACTGTAACTTCACAGTTGCCTACACTCTTTTCGGGTTTGCTAAGCTAACGGTAGCTACTTTAGCTTTACATGGCTCTTTCCCCACCCTCGGGTGCTATTTCCTGCTCTTCCTGTCTCATGTTTGGTTACTTCCCTACCTCCTTTACTGGTACCGATACATGTATTAAATGTAGTATAGTTGATAGGTTGGAGGCGGGAATCATAGCCATAGTTAGCCCGGCTCCGCATCTTAGAAAGTAACTCAGCTACAGTAAAGCCCATGTTAGCCGGTGTGGACCGGCAAAACGGAGCTCCTATTAGCCGTCCCCCGGCAACTCCCGAGCAGCAGGGAGACTGGGTGACTGTTCAGAAGGGGCATAACGCGAAATCCGCAGGTCCCCACCAGCCCGTTCACGTATCTAACAGATATTCCCCACTCAGCGAGACACCCGCTGAGAAGCCAACTCTGGTTATTGGTAGCTCTATTATGAGACATGTGAATTTAGAGACCGAAGCCTCCACAGTCACATGCATTCCGGGGGCCAGAGCGGGCGACGTTGAGGCGCATCTTAAACGGCTGGCTAAAAATAAACGTAAATAGAGTAGGATTGTTATTCACGTTGGTGGTAATGATGTTCGTTTACGCCAATCAGAATGCCCCAAACTTAATGTGGAGTCGGTGTGTAGTTATGCTAAAACAATGTCAGACACCGTAATCTTCTCTGGTCCCCTCCCCAATCTGATCAATGATGACATGTATAGCCGCATGTCATCATTTCAGCACTGGTTGTCTTGGTGGTGCCCAGCAAACAATTTGGGCTTCGTAAATAATTGGACAGCCTTCTGGGGAAAACCTGGTCTGATTAAGAGAGACGGCATTCATCCTACTTTGGAAGGTGCAAATCTCATTTCGGCAAACATTTCAGGGCTTTGTGGACTTAATCCATGACAAACTGGAGTTGAGACCAGGAGGCGGAGTCACAGTCTTACACGCTTCTCTGCGCTCTCTCCTAGGCAGTCATCCATAGGAATCCCGAACCCAATAAAATACCCGATATTAGCGGTGTGTGTGTCTGCCCAAGGACAATTTAAGGTAAAACCTAATAGAAGTGTCATACATAATAACCTAATAAAAGTAAATGTAACAACTACTACAGTGCAAAAGTCGAGACAACTTGAAAGGATATGGCGTTCCACTAAACTTGAAGAATCTCGTTTAATTTGGCATATTACTCTCAATGAATATAAGAAAGCACTGCGTAAAGCGA
Organism: Harpagifer antarcticus; assembly: GCA_902827135.1. Lineage (NCBI taxonomy): Eukaryota > Metazoa > Chordata > Actinopteri > Perciformes > Harpagiferidae > Harpagifer > Harpagifer antarcticus. The sequence goes on from CADEHL010001034.1 coordinate 598,340, forward strand.
GAGCAGCCTACTACTCTTCATTAATAGATGAGAATAAGAATAATGCAAGATTTCTTTTCAGCAATGTAGCCAGGCTGACAGAGAGCCACAGCTCGATTGAGCCTTCTATTCCCATAGCACTCAGTAGTAATGATTTTATGTGCTTTTTTAACGATAAAATTGTTACTCTTAGAAACAAAATTAATGACCTCTTGCCTTTGACCAGTATAGTGTTATCAACAGCTCCCGGAAACGTAAGTTCTAATATTACACTAGATAGTAAACTAGAATGCTTTTCAGCCATAAAACCTTGAACAATTAAATTCAATGATTCTCTCTTCTAAACCATCAACGTGTATCTAGACTTAGACCCAATTCCAACTAAGCTGTTGAAGGAAGTTTTTCCATTAATTAGCACTTCTTTATTAAATATTATGAATATGTATTTATTATCAGGCTATGTTCCACAATCATTCAAAGTAGCAGTGATAAAACCGCTTCTTAAAAAGCACAACCTCGATCCAGAGGTTTTAGCCAACTATAGACCTATTTCTAATCTTCCGTTCCTCTCAAAAATTCTTGAGAAAGCGGTCGCAAAACAGTTGTGTGATTACTTAAAAAACAATGATTTATTTGAAGATTTTCAGTCTGGCTTTAGAACACATCATAGCACAGAGACAGCTCTGATTAAATCAAATCAAATCAAATCAAGTTTTATTTATAGAGCACATTTAAAAACGATGTTTGGTCGAGCCAAAGTGCTGTACATGTAATAAAAACACTTTACTGCAGTGCAATAGTAACAAAAGACAGTCATTTTGCAACAGCAAATATAAAAACAATACACAGGGAAATGTCAGAAGTCATGCTCCGCTCTAGCTAGAAAGCCTGAGAGAAGAAGTGTGTTTTTAGAGAGGATTTAAAAACCCCTAGGGTCTGGGCCGACCTCACATGGAGGGGCAGAGTGTTCCAGAGCCTCGGGCCAGCTGCTGCGAAGGCTCGGTGCCCTCGGGTTTTGAGCCTGATCTTCGGCACTACCAGCAGCAGCTGGTCAGCCGACCTTAAAACTCTTGCTGGGGTGTAGCGCTGGAGGAGTTCGGTTATGTAGGAAGGAGCCAGCCCATTTAGAGCTTTAAAAACAAATAAAAGGATGTGGTTAAAGCCACAGATGACATTCTAATAGCCTCAGACAAAGGACTTGTCTCTATTCTTGTCTTGCTCGATCTCAGTGCTGCATTTGATACTATCGACCATGACATCTTATTGCAAAGACTAGAGCACTTAGATGGCATACAGGGAACTGCTTTAGGCTGGTTTAGGTCCTATCTACCTGAACGCTCTCAGTTTGTACGTGTCAACGATGAATCTTCCATGCAAACCAAAGTTAGTCAGGAGTTGCATAGGGCTTAGTTTGTCGGGGGACATCTTACTTCTTCCTTCTCTCTAGCCTCATCCCAACACCCCTCCTCGACTCCTCCTTTCCCTCACTCGCGTCCCTTCCTTGCATCTTAGCTCCGCCTCCGTCAGATGCGAGCGAGAGAGAGGAGGTGACGCGAGGACAGAGGAGTCCTCAGGTATTAATTGGGATGTCCTTAAACGACGTCTGTTAATGATGACATGTGCACAGCTGTATCCCCTCTCATCGGGCTTAACTGAATAACCCCTTAGAACCGGCCCATTTCTGGTTAAATATTTATTTAAATGAATGAATCTTTCTCTTGTTAGTCAAGGAATTCAATGTATGATGGTTGGTCCTGCCTTTGTGTTCCGTTTTGGTGTAAAATGTAGCCTACATTTAAATAAAAATATAATTATAGTAATGTGAAAGCCTTTTAGAAATGAATTGCACATAATAATTCCCACGGAGCTGTGAGCACTTATACATTTATGTGACACTTTTCTACTCATCTTCCAGTTGTCGGTTTTCCTCTGTTGAAATCGACCAGCTGTGAAGGTGGGGGCGGGGCTTTTATATGCGAGTAGTAAAAACACTTCCGCGTAGTCTGCTCGCATGTATCCTCCCTTTCGTCTCCTCCCGCACCCCTCCTCCCTCACCCCTCCTCCCTCACCCCTCCTCGACTCCTCCGTGTGCATTTCAGTTATTGGGACGTCCTTCAAAATGGCGTGTCTTGATCTATTTCCGGGTCAAGTCTTGGAGGAGGGGAAGAAAGGAGTCGAGGAGGGGTATTGGGATGAGGCTTTTGTCTATACCTGTATACTCTCATGTTCCGAATAACCCAGCTTCCCCAAATGTCTTTCTTTTTGGTGTCTATATACGCCGGGATCCGGAGTCATAGATGATCCTGTTGCTGTGGTCCTGAGTCCTGGATCGCGAGCCCTGGATCGCGAGCCCTGGATCGCGAGTCGTGGCTGTGCCTGTTGCTGTGGTCCTGAATCATAAGTCCTGGATGGATATCCTTGTGGATTCATCTTCCTATTATACACACATGCATTTCCAAACATTTGGACTACCTATGTTGCAAATGTATTATCTTTTCAATTTACACATGGCATCTATTGCACATCTGCCCGTCCTGGGAGAGGGATCCCTCCTCTGTTGCTCTCCCTGAGGTTTCTCCCATTTTTCCCTTTAAACTGTGGGTTTTCTCTGGAAGTTTTTCCTTGTACGATGTGAGGGTCTAAGGACAGAGGGTGTCGTATTGTCATACTGATATTTTGTACAAACTGTGAAGTCCACTGAGACAAATGTAACATTTGTGATATCGGGCTATATAAATAAACATTGATTGATTGATTGATTGATTGATTGGTTGGTTGATTGATACAAGGGTTAAAGGTCTCCTATTCTGCTATTTCTAGGCATATATTATGTGTGTCAGATCTATACAAATATATAAAAAACATTTATATGTGTTTTGCTCAAAATACCAAACAGATCATGCATTTTAGACATCCCTCATATCCCTCTGTTTCAGGCCTGTTAGAGAACGGCAGGTTCAGGGTCCTTAGCTTGAAAAAAAGAAAAAGAGGGGGAGCTTGTGCCTGCTCAGAATTCTACCGGAGATAAAACTAAATGCTGCTGTGATTAAATGCCATATCATGTTCCAAACCACATCAAGGATTATTTCTGAAACAGTATGGAGCTCAAATGCTTTTTCTCTTGCAGGTTTACCACAAGCTGAGTTCTTCTTTTCAAATTCCTGCTGTTTTACACATACTCTCTCCAGTACAGGTTAGCTCTGAGTGTTAGCGATGCTAATGTAAACAAAGACCATATTACGTCCAAAACAAGTCAGGCATTGTTTCTGATAGCAATGTTCCTGATAGTGTCGTGGGTCCACATTTCCGATATTACATCATATCGGACGCAAATCTGAATCAGCTCCGTTGTACCCCCGTTTTCAGAGATTTGGGTACGGAGGGTTTTGTTTTCTGACATTTTGTGAGTTCCCTGACACCCCGGGGACACATATGTATGTATAAAATACATCTAAAAGGTGCATTTTGCTTGATAGGTCCCCTTTAAAGCTCAGAGAACAAAAATATTATTCAATTCAGGTTATTATAAAAGAATGAAAACATAGTTGTGAATATTCTTGTCAATTTCTGCTGAAAGATCTCCCTAATTCCTACACACTGGACCTTTAATGCACAACATGTGAAAAAGGACTTTAAAGCTGCATCAAGCCGCTACAAGTTAAAGTACTCTGCTGATGTTGTATATTATCCTTTACAAAACATTCTTGAGGATTCAGGTTGTTAATAAAGCCATAGGATAAGCAACTATGTTTGAAAATGTTTTGTTCACATTTTAAACATTTGGATTTAGTTAATAGTCATATTTATTCCAGCCTCTCCCCGAGTTGGATGTGCAACATTTTCCAAACCCCCGAGAGCAGATGTTGACATTTGGAAGTTTCTGGCTGGCAATTAGTCCAACAAGAAGGATGAAATCTACAAAAATGGCCCCCTGAGTTAGAAACAAAAGTTAATCATTTATCCTGACAGATTATCTCAAACTCAGTGCAGAGCACCGGGGAGCAATTCAAAAGTCCCAATTTCAAGAAGAAATGCTGATGATGCAGCCTTGTCTCATTACAATAACCTATTATTTCTTAGTTAATACTAGATAACATTCACAGTCATTTTTTATGTTTTTGTACTAGAAATGGTGCTGACTTCATCTGTTAACTTTTAGTTCAGAGACAGATAAAAGAAAAATAACCTTTACACGAAAGCCACTGATTCTGCTGAAGAAGATGGATGGATCAGTGCAGGGAAAGTTTTAGTTGAGTCTCAAAAAAACTATTTGTAAGGAGGTTTGAAGGTTTTGTGACATTTCGAGGCTTTGTGGGTTCATTGTTGGGATTTTCAGGCACTATCATAATCAAGGAGAGCGGCTAACACACAATGTTCGAAGACAGTTTGTACAAATGATTGCATGAGGTATACTGCCTTAAGAATGGTCAATCAACTAACATTGTAACATGTTCTTTGATTTGCAATCTATAACAGAAAAAAAAAAAAGTGGTCTATTGGAATGTAAAAGAGAGAGTTTATATAGTAGCGACATTGTTATGCATCCTGGGAGGCCCATCGTTGTTAGAGGACCAATTTAAATGTCTTTTTCTGAAATAAGTATATATAAGTGTGTTTCCTTGTTAGATGTCTAACTCTGCTAGAGCAGAAAAGAGCGAAATGACTTTTCCTTATAATGCTCATATTCAGGTTCATATTTGTATTGTGTGCCTCTACTGTGACATTTGTACATGCTTTAAGGTTCAAAAAGGGCTTTCTGCAGCAGCTCTTTTCACCCTCTGTCTGAAACCAGAGCCCAGTCTGCTATGATTGGTCTTTTGGCCCCTTAGCGTACAATGTGTCGGAGCTCTAGCCAATAGAAACACGAGTGTTACCTATGGATGTCACTATGTTCCTGAAGTAAACAAAGGAATCTAATGGTGGCGTTTCAGGCAGCGGGGTGGGTGTGAGAGAAACTCACTCTGGAGGTAAGTTTGGGATTTTAGCCTTTGAAATCCATTTACATGCACAGAAACCTATAACACAGGGAAGGGAAAGCCCAAAAAGCAATATAGGGCCCCTTGAGGCCAAAACACAAGACTCTTCAAGACAGAATGTGTATATTTCACTGCCCATTTAATTTATATAAATGGGCATAAAATAAAAGTAAGAGGAATATTTTTAACTATATTTCACAGAGTTCATTTCAGGCATTCTTCTATGAAACCCTGCTGCAGAGTTTATGCGAGAGCAAGCTGCCGGAAAGAGCAAATCCCTTTCTCCAGCAGCTGTCAGTCAGGGGGGAAAGATGAAGGTGGAGGAGAAGTTTAGGGAGATAGTGACTTGTGTGCAGCCTGCAGTATTTTTTCAAAAAGAAACCAAGATTGCATGTCTATGTTGCTGTGAAGTTTTTGCATGTGACTGATAACGTTTCAAAGTTAAAAATGACACATGAACGAATATTTTAGAAACTGCACAAACAAGAAGATACAATGATGGAAGAGAGACATGAACAAAAGTAACTATAACCATTCACCACGCAGAAACACAATAATATTATTGGTTATGTCTTATCTGGACTACATGTTATCTTGCCTTTTGGAATAAGCTGCAGTCTGGCAGAATGTTGCTCTGGCTGTACATAGTGTCCATTGTAGGGCAAGGCATGCTGTGAAATGCTGTACAGTATGAAAGCAATTTCAGTGTAGCCACATATCTAAGAGTTTTACCAACAGTGTTCCCTGCCAAAATGCATTAAAATGACTTTGCTCTGTAACATAATGGACTGTATATTTGGCTGGTTTTACTGTCCTAAAAATGCACACAACATCCACTAAGGCTAAATAATTGCACATTGTATACCTAAATCTGTGGATGTTGCATTTTCTTTTCACACTGCAGGTTATCTGTTGTCAAGTAATTGGTTCTTAGAAGACAGTTAATGAGCTACAAGGCAGAGGGGCACTTTTAATAAGAGCTGCAGAAAGGGAAGTACGGCTCACATTAGCACAGCTCTTATAGACTTAATTGGTTGCGATAATAAACCCTCTCATTATTGGAATGAAGATGCCCTGCTGTTAAACAAATGTGACCAGCTGATTAAAAGTAACTTTGTGTGTGTGTTCCCGCATGCACTGAGTTGGTCAGATTGCACACTGCACCCATGCATGTATAAAAGACTGATAAGAAAAAGATGCACTACACTACGTGAATGGACACTAACAAGAAGTGCAGATGCCCTGGTTCCCTGAGAGATCCACCCTGGAGAATAAGGTTAATGTGTTATATTTATATTACCTGGGTCCATATGTTCCCAAGCCCATTAACCTTTTATTAAAACATATTAGGAGATTTTTAGAAGGGTTTTCTGTTCTCAGCAATCTTTTTTCCCAAGGGCAAATGTTTAATAAAAGTTTCCCTGGGTCAATACGCTGTAATCGCTGACCAACAGCTTAAAGTGTATACTGATATAATACTCCTTGAAACCTACACCTTTAAATTCATGGGGATGGTCCTTTCCAATCTTTTCCAATGTTAGATAATGTCAAGAAAATAGGGCCCCAGGACCATTGGGAGGACCCTTTTAACAGTAGCATTTCCACAATCTCGCACGTTGTTTACAGAAACGAGATTGGAGTTGGAATAGAGGGAAGACTTCTATTACAAGACAGTTTCAGAAATAGCCAGTTTCTAAACTAATAAAAGCTAATTAAAAAAACAGCTTATTAAAAGCAAATTGTCCACGTTAAAGCAAATAAGTTCCATCTATTTCTTTCAGACTGTTTACCTTTATGCAAACAAAGCCTGCTCAAATGTGATTTGTTTATACCAGGGGTCGGCAAACTTTTTTTTATGAAGTGCCATTTAAAAAAAAATTGTTATCAGCGTGCCAACGATCAAAAATTATCAAGGGGGGGTTGAGGAGTTTGACGCTCGTCAACTATCAGCAGGAGGGCGAGGGAGCCTCGCTGCGGGGAAGCAGTGTGTGGACCTGTCAGCGCAACTTACATGATGCAGAATTTAACAAACACATTTAAATAATTAGTTTAAACGTCATAATAATAAGGACGATCGTCCGTTCTGTGATTCTCCAGAGCACACATGTTATGATATTAGGGTCACGCAGAGTGAGATGAGATCGCTGTCCCTTTAAGAGAGAGAGAGGGGTGTGGCTTGTGCATGTGTGTTTGTGGATGGTAGAGACAGTGAGAGAACCTGAGAGAACCTATGGAGGGAACGTGTGTATGTTTCTGGAAGTGAAACGAGGAAGCAGAAAAACAGGTCTGTGATGTATTTTGTGAAACAGAAGAACAGCTAAATAAATGCAACGGCCTCCCAAGAAGAGCTCGCCTCTCTCCAGTCATTTAAGCTAAAGTGGGTTATTGAACCTGAAGCTTGTTGCTTCTGCCCTCCTCGACTACGGTCTGGGAGCCGACAGGAAAGTTCAACACACAGATGGCCAGTCCTCCCCTTTGTAGCATATTATTTCAATGAGAGATGAACAGATCGCCACTGGGCTTTCAACTAAATACACAGCCACGCAAAAACTGCGGCTTTGTACAGCTCCTTATGGGAACTGCAATTAGTGAAGTGCTTTCCTCTGTGGTGAAACGATCAGCACTGCACCACTGAGGAAAGCGGCAGAAAGTCACCTGGCGATAAAGAGAGCGGGGCTGCGTTGCGTGCATGGCTTCCTTCTGCAGGTAACCGGGAGACGCGCTCTGGCGGCGGTCTCGTTCAGGATCCGAAAATACAATTTAAATATTTTGCACACTTATTCCACTTATTCCTAGTGTGCCACTGGTTACGGTGCCGCGTGCCAATGCTGGCACGCGTGCCAGGGGTTGCCGACCCCTGATTTATACTATTCAGACTACATACCAGAGCTCTCATATGTAGTTATCTGTTTATAGGGATCAGTGTTTTTGGGTCGTTTTTAAAAAGTTCTTATTCAGAGAAGTATCAAAGCAAAATGAAATGATTTGTTCTCTTTTTCCACTTCTTTTGTTCAGCAATATTTTTTCATTATAGGGTCGACACAGCCAGGTAACTCAGATCACAGAGAATATTAGGGACAGTTGAAATGTCCCCTTTTTATTTAACAACTACTGCACCTGAATGCGTCTGAGCAAGTTTGCAGTAGTTGGCAATATTTTTGAGAAGCTCAGTTTTCCACATTTGCCCCGTTAACATCTGATCTGTATCGGATGCATTATCTGGATAATGACATCAAATTCATTGGCAATTCTGCTTATGAGTGATAATGGATCTCAATATGCAATTTAGAAAGGACTGACTTTCCATCAATGAAGGCAAACACACCACCTCCAGCTGTGGTCTGCCTAATATGATCACATAGCAATCACACCTGCATTTTCCTTATCCAAACACAGATTGCATGCTATAGAGTCTGCGATTTGAAAATGTGAGGTTTTGAAAATCTCAATCTTAAAAAAATAAAAAGTAGAGGACAATATTTCCAGAAATATTAAAAACTGAACTGAACTAGGAGTTTCTGCCCAAGTTATTTCAGCAAATCATTTGCAAAGATTTAGCTTCGTAGCTTCCCTTAGAAAAGAAAATGACAAACATTAACACATTAGCTTTTACAGAACAGTACAACAGGTTTGAATAGTTAATTTATTCCTCAACTTTTCCCAACAAAATAAACACGGAAAAGTTGAATTGGCAGCTTCAGTCGTTAACAGCACAGAGCTGCTCTAATGGGCAAATAAAGTATCCGAGTGGCATAAGTGCGTGGGTACTATTCCTGTCTTGTTAGTAACTACTTCCGCCTTCTCTCGACTTTGAGAAGAGGAAATGTAACTTAAAACATTTATATAAAAGGTAATGTGTTTTTAATGACAGGATGAGGACAGCAGGAATTATATTATTTTAAAGCCACAACAACAATGATCCCAGTTCTGCTAAAAGAGGACAAATCAGCTACACACGATGCAGGGAAGGGGCGGCTTTGTTAGTGTGTGTGTGTGTGTGTGTGTGTGTGTTTATAAGTGCTTAGTTTAGATCTGTTTCGAGATAATCCGCTCAGCACAAAGTAGTGTTTTCCAGGGACGTGTGTGTGTGTGTGTGTGTGTGTGTGTGTGTGTGTGTGTGTGTGTGTGTGTGTGTGTGTGTGTGTGTGTGTGTGTGTGTGTGTGTGTGTGTGTGTGTGTGTGTGTGTGTGTGTGTGTGTGTGCAAGAGGGAGACAGAGAGAATTGAAAAAGGTCAGGGGAACAAGAACTTGATGGTAGGAGAAAATGCTCAACGATTCACATTTCTCCCTTTTTTTCTAAACACCTATAAAGCAAGCCTCTGCCAGCAGTAAAATCGATGATAGCTGCCGTCTGTATTTGTCATATTTCCCACTATTATGACCCATTATGTTGAAAGGATTTTTCCAGCCTTGAATGCCCTTGTTGCCACAGCATGTTCCATGTCGAGCTAAATGTGTCTTGCTTGGGTGACCCAAGGGACCACACACTAATTAGACCATCCATCCATCTTCTCGCGCTTATCCGTGGTCGGGTCGCGGGGGTAGCAGTTCCAGCAGAGAGCCCCAAACTTCCCTTTCTCTGGCCACATCAACCAGCTCTGACTGGGGGATCCCAGGCCAGCGAAGAGATATAATCCCTCCACCTGGTCCTAGGTCTACCCCTCGGTCTCCTCCCAGCTGGATGTGCCTGGAACACCTCCCCTAGGGAGGCGCCCAGGTGGCATCCAGCCACCTCAACTGGCTCCTTTCGACGTGAAGGAGGAGCGGTCCCTCCCGGATGAACTTCTCACCTTATCCCTAAGGGAGACACCAGCCACCCTGCGGAGAAAACCCATCTCGGCCGCTTGTATCCGCGATCTCGTTCTTTCGGTCATGACCCATCCTTCATGACCATAGGTGAGGGTGGCAACGAAAATGGCCCGGTAGACAGAGATCTTTGCCTTCTGGCTCAGCTCTCTTTTCGTCACAACGGTGCGGTAAAGCGACTGCAGTACCGCTCCCGCTGCTCCGATTCTCCGGCCCATCTCACGCTCCATTGTTCCCTCACTCGAGAACAAGACCCTGAGATACTTGAACTCATTCACTTGGGGTAAGGACTCATTCCCTACTTTGAGTGGACTACTAATTAGACCGTGTATGTTATTTGGCCAGCATATGTACGGGTCTCACAGGAGTGTGTGGTGAATCATGTGGGATAATGTGCAGGTTTTCCTTCCAGCCAAACACAGCAGCACACCAACTGTACATTCAAGCAGAGAGTAAACATGAAATTAGGCCTGCTTTGTTACAAGACTACCTATTAAGCGCTATATAAGTGCTTTGAGCAACAGGAAAAGCACTATATAAATAACATGTATTATTATTATTATTATTAATAACACAATTATCCATCACTATTAATTGTGTAGGAATTAACAACACCTACTGGAGATTTAGCTACGCGTGTGAGCACTTGTTCTACAAACCATTAATCTGAGGGCCTATAAATGAAGTGGTGTTTCTATTTTGTGGCCCTTTGTATTGAACATTAATTTCCACCAAAGCCACAATGAGAAATGTATATAATGTATGTGTTTTTGTTTCCTGCTGGAGGACAAACTGAAAGTCAAACTGGCTAATGAATCCTATATTTATACAGCTGAATGTTTTACATTAGAATGTATTAACCCTGTATGTGGAACATAGTGCTGGTAGACACTGCATGCATCAAGTCCTACATTCCCAAACCACTTATTCAAATTAATAACGATTCAAAATCAAGCTCTATATATTTGCTGTTACAAAGTTCGGAATCCACAGAGATAGTTTTAAAAAATCCTTAAAAATCAGTGCAGGGAGTATGTTAGATTAATCATTTTAAAGTCAGAGTTACTTCGAGGAGCTGTTGTGGTTTTCCGTTTTTACCCATCAAATAATGCCCTATTTATTTGATTGCATTTCTTCATCTGATATAAAAATAAACCGACACATTGTTTTCTGGGGTTTAAAGAGTATTATATAAATGGGTTTTTAATAAACCCAAAACTATTGGTGGAGACAGATTTAAAAGCCCATAATTATAGAAGATCTAAATCACATCAGCAGCCCACATGACATAATAACACAAAGTCAGTCAGGCAGGAATAAAACAGCTATTATTTATAGTTTGGATTTGTGACAAGAGCTTGTGTGCTGCCTTCTGTTTCAGCTTGACCTCATACTCCACCACATTTTTCGGGGGGGTCGGCCACTCGACCAGTGCCAGGGCGTTGATGTGTGGTTTCTCGGGCAGAGAGCCACAGATGACAGGACAGCGCAGAGAAGGCCCCGGAGGCTCTGCTTTATTCACTTTCAATTGGTTCTGACGGGGTTTCGACTAGCTCATCTGGATAGTTTATCACCGGTGTGTACCAGCAATCCCTTTTCACGGCTGAGGGAAGGTTATGATTATAAACCATATTTTTAACACCTTGCATTATGAGTAAAGAAATATTAATGATTAGATTTGAATTTGCTGGCAAGATCAAAAACGATTTTCTGGAAACGCTACCTTAAATTTGCCCTTGCAGTGACTCATGTGGTTTTCTCCACTGCACACAGATGTATGATTGTGATATTACCCAACATGCACTCTATAAATAAAGGTTTATTATATAATAGGATGATAATGTCCCCCTAGACACTTTGTGCACTAAACACGTGCATGCCATATTCGACATGAGTGCATGTGTACAGGCATACACACATGTCAGATATGGCATGAGAGCAGATTTTTCAATGAAAAGCTTCCCATACTTTAAACTCATTGTTAATATCATTAAGCAAAAATCAGCATTTCAATGTATTATTTATACGTATCATGGCAGGATCAGAAATGGCTTAAGCATCATGTGCTGCACCATTATTTAGCTCGCCACACAGCTGAGCACTATGAAGCGCGTTCAGTGGTGCAAAAGTAAACCTGACCCAGTCTTTTATTTTCTCTGTATACTGCCACCACCAGCAAATAAAGTAAACTTCTCAGAGACAAATCTAATTTTTAACGAAATCACAGTACAACAAAAACAAGTGTAAAACTGTTTCATATCTGTTAAGTGATAAATCATGAAACTTGTGAAAGGCAACTGTAGAAAACCACATGTTGACCTAAACTTGGATTCCTCCATAAAGGGCTCCCACTCTGGGATACACTGAAATCAAAACCATTCAAGATATAAAATATTGTACAAAAGGTGTAAAATAGTGCTGCCTAAGAAACAGCTGTGCACATTTTTAGCTAAATGTACTCTAAATTACCAAGGCATATTGGTCTATACATTTAATTGCATATCCTTATAGCAGAGTATCCTGGTTTTATGATAAAGAAAGCAATATATTTTAATCACAAGAGTTGCAAATAAACAGCAATAAACGATATGCAGCCCATCAGTATCATGCTCTGTATCTGTGTTAAATGGCATTGTCCCCAACAAAAATGTAAAAGGAGGTGTAAAGAAGAAATACACAGTGACAGTGTTAGTTTAACTGAACACCCATGAAGCGAGTTGAATAGAACAATGGTAGTTGTTTTTCATTTCGATGTGACAAAGTGAAATAAGCAGAACATGATTTGAACTGTAACACTCATCGATAAGAGCCCTTTGAGAAAAAGTGTGACACGCATGGCTCGGTAGCAAAATGAGAGGGTGCTGCTACTCTCGCTGCACTTCCTTCCAGCAGATAAATAATGTCATTACAGCAGACTAAATTCAATTGAACCGACACTCCATGTAAACAGTGATAAATCATCCTCTGACAAATATACAGTTGCAAGAAAAAGTGTGAACCCTTTGGATTCTCCACACATAGCGTTGTGTGTTCCTTCCAAACAACTTTGGTTTCATCTGTCCACAGAATATTTTGCCAGAAGTGCTGTGGAACATCCAGGTGCTCTTTTGCAAACTTCAAACGTGCAGCAATGTTTTTTCTGGACAGCAGTGGCTTCCTCCGTGGTGTCCTCCCATGAACTCCATTCTTGTTCAGTGTTTTATGTATCGTAGATTCGTCAACAGAGATGTTAGCATGTGCCGGAGATTTCTTTAAGTCTCTGGCTGACACTCTAGGATTCTTCTTCACCTCATTGAGCATTCTGCGCTGTGCTCTTGCAGTCATCTTTACAGGACAGCCACTCCTAGGGAGAGTAGCAACAGTGCTGAACTTTCTCCATTTATAGACAACTTGTCTTACTGGACTGATGAACATCAAGGCTTTCAGAGATACTTCTGTAACCCTTTCCAGCTTTATGCAAGTCAACAATTCTTAATCATAGGTCTTCTGAGAGCTCTTTTGTGCGAGGCATGGTTCACATCTGGCAATGCTTCTTAAGAATAGCACATTCAAAACTGGTGTGTATTTTTTATAGGGCAGGGCAGCTTTAACCAACACCTCCAATCTCGTCTCATTGATTGGAGACTCCTGACTCCAATTAGCTCTTGATGAAGTCTTTAGCCTAGGGGTTCACATACTTTTTCCACCCTGCACTATGAATGTTTACATGGTGTGTTCAATAAAAACATGAAACATATAATTGTTTGTGTGGTATTAGTTTAAGCAGACTGTGTTTGTCTATTGTTGTGACTTCGATGAAGATCAGAACACATTTTATGACCAACTTATTCTTGCAACTGTATATGTACACTGAACAAAAATATAAACGCAACACTTTTGTTTTTGCTCCCATTTTTCATGAGATGAACTCAAAGATCTAAAACATTTTCTATATACACAAAATAACCATTTCTCTCAAATATTGTTCACAAATCTGAAAAAATCTGTGATAGTGAGCACTTCTCCTTTGCCGAGATAATCCATCCCACCTCACAGGTGTGGCATATCAAGATGCTGATTAGACAGCATGATTATTGCACAGGTGTGCCTTAGGCTGGCCACAATAAAAGGCCACTCTGAAATGTGCAGATGGCAGACATCAGTGTGTGGCGTCGTGTGGGTGAGCGGTTTTCTGATGTCAATGTTGTGAATCGAGTGGCCCATGGTGGTGGTGGGGTTATGGTATGGGCAGGCGTATGTTATGGACGACGAACACAGGTGCATTTTATTGATGGCATTGTGAATGCACAAAGATACCGTGACGAGATCCTGAGGCCCATTGTTGTGCCATTCATCCACGACCATCACCTCATGTTGCAGCATGATAATGCACGGCCCCATGTTGCAAGGATCTGTACACAATTCCTGGAGGCTGAAAACATCCCAGTTCTTGCATGGCCAGCATACTCACCGGACATGTCACCCATTGAGCATGTTTGGGATGCTCTGGATCGGCGTATACGACAGCGTGTTCCAGTTCCTGCCAATATCCAGCAACTTGGCACAGCCATTGAAGAGGAGTGGACCAACATTCCACAGGCCACAACCAACAATCTGATCAACTCTATGCGAAGGAAATGTGTTGCACTGCGTGAGGCAAATGGTGGTCACACCAGATACTGACTGGTTTTCGAACTCCCCCAGACCCCCCCAATAAAGCAAAACTGCACGTTTCAGAGTGGCCTTTTATTGTGGCCAGCCTAAGGCACACCTGTGCAATAATCATGCTGTCTAATCAGCATCTTGATATGCCACACCTGTGAGGTGGGATGGATTATCTCGGCAAAGGAGAAGTGCTCACTATCACAGATTTTTTCAGATTTGTGAACAATATTTGAGAGAAATGGTTATTGTGTGTATATAGAAAATGTTTTAGATCTTTGAGTTCATCTCATGAAAAATGGGAGCAAAAACAAAAGTGTTGCATTTATATTTTTGTTCAGTGTAGATAAAGGAAAGCTGCTGGAGTGTGGAGTCCTGCTTTCAGTGAAATATCTTCAACTACTGAATAGATTGCCTTGACATGTGGTGTACACATGCAGGGTTCTTTCAGGATGAGTTGTATGAGCTTTTAATGTATCGCCACTATAGAGATACAAAAAATTATATTTAGTTTAAGGCCACCGACCTGTAAAACTAACATGCAAATAAAGATAACGTTAATGATAAAAGGTTATACTTTGTGAGTGTATGGGAGCACAGTCATAGAACACACTACAGGAAAAGAGAGACCGCAGAAAGCATAATAGAGCCCGTTTAACCTTTCAAAGCTGCAAGCAAGGCTGTAGGCTATTCATTTTATCCAAGAGCCTTGTTTTTTTTTCGCTGCCTTTTCTTGTCAGAATTCATCTTTGCTCATTTAATAAAATATATCAAACTTTTTCTACACAGAATTTTCATGCTGAAAACAACCTCCCATTGTAGAAACTATGCCTTCATAACTTTAACATGATGTGACAGAAACTGGCAGTGCCTTCTCTGAGTATTAACAACTCGCTTAAGCTTCTGTGCTGCTGGACCACCAGATCCACATGTTGTTCTCTGAGGCCGGTGATAGAAAACTGCAGGGGGTTAACTCACTTTCCACCCCAGAAAAACTCTGGCTGAAGTAAAACACTACAGCACTGCTCTCTTAGCCTGGACTATAGATCGCATATGGAAACCAGAGGACAGGGTTGTTGTTGAATTGCACAGTGGAGAGCACAGTAGAGAGTGGAGACACTCTTGGTGGTCCTGATTAGAAAAAACATCACTTGGGTTTACATGGAGATATAAAACATGGAGATTAATCACTTTGGGTGTTTCTAGATCAGTGTTTCTCAAACTTTTTCATACCAAGGACCACTTAACCAATAAGAAAACACTCGCGGACCACCTAACTCCACAAATATCAAAAAACACATCGTCTTTCTAGAACAGATTACAAATTGCCTGAAAATGGTACAAACAAGTAGCAACATGTGTGATGAAGGTGTTGCACTGGGCTATATCATTCAATCGAAAGTGAAACTTAAGCTCACTCCATTGCGGATATATTCGTGCAAGAGTGCGGAAAAGTTACATTTATTTATTTATTTCAAATGTGAAATTTTACCAATATACTCACGGACCACTAGGGTCACAAGATCCTGTGAACAACAACCGTGACAGTGGGGGGTTGGGGGTTTGGAGGAAGGCAACGATTAAAATCCAGCCACAGTGAGATCAAGGTTGCAGGCACAGTAAGTCAGGAGCAAGTTTTCTTTTTCAGTACGTTTTTTTTTGCTGTAACAAAGTAATGTAACGCATTACTAATGACATTTGGGTAACATACTACCCGTTACAACACATCTTAACCCGAAATTAAATGGTGTTTTGTTTTTTAAGAATTTACAAACATCGCAAGATATTCCGACACCAGAGAAAAATTGTGCGGGTAGATTAGTAAACCTGTTGTTTACCCTTCGGG
Organism: Harpagifer antarcticus; assembly: GCA_902827135.1. Lineage (NCBI taxonomy): Eukaryota > Metazoa > Chordata > Actinopteri > Perciformes > Harpagiferidae > Harpagifer > Harpagifer antarcticus. Next base: position 614,588 of record CADEHL010001034.1, read on the forward strand.
CTCATCAAGATCCCTCCGCGTCGCGTTCCCTGATCAGCCTTTCGGGTGTTCTTTTCCCCATAGTGACTGCCTCGCTGCACATTATCCCGCTTATTACACGGCCATATACTAAACAAACTACAGAGCCCATTCCGTGTTCCTGTTATTATTTACTTCCTCTCTGCCTTCTTCTGGTGATTTATCTGATGTCCAGCGTCTTTTAAGCTCTTTTCCTTTCTCTTTCTTGATCCTCCTTAGCAACCTTCATTATAGTCCTTGACAGCGGTCTGTACTGCTGTATTAACAACGCGTCACATGTTAAGAATTTACAATCAGAATCGAGTATTCAACTAAGCCGTGTAATAAAAGTTGTTAGTAGCCTTAAGGGCCTACACAGTTGTTATGCTATACCACATTGCCCTTCACTGGATGTATAATGAGCTGCGCTAAACTACATTTTACCATTTAAAATACCTAGCCATTCTTATCCGGTTATTTTGGTGAAAGTAACTCAAAAGTAATATAAAAGTAGTGTAACTCATTACATTTCAGAGACAGTAATATTGTAATGTAACTTATTACTTAAAAAAGACAGTAATAAGTAATATGTACTGTATTACATTTTGGAAGTAACTTGCCCAACACTGGTCAGGAGTATACTGTTTGGAGGACTTTAATGGAGCACCTGTGGAGCTTGCATAAAGCATTCCTCTTTTAATTGAATTTGCTGTATATGTTTGCAAAACTAAAATGTTGTCTGCTTAAAAGTCTAGACTATTTTAGCAATTAATGTTACATCGATACACATTTATATAACTGTTCATGCTAAAGAGAAAATAAATAAAAGCTTTTAATAGCTTTGCTGTTGTAAATTAGGCTGCAGACCATTGGTGGAGCAGGGGGTTTGACCCTGATGTTTTGATTCTATAATCACAGCAACATTTTGGCATTTTACCTGCATTTTTTACTAGATTGGCTAAAAAATTAAGTGGGACTACAATTCCTGGTAAAGTATTGCCAACCATATGTTTGACGGCCCTGACATTGAGGGGTATTTGGTTGAAACCTGGACTCCATCTTCACCTTTGCAGACTCAAGACAAAGTTAGGACAAAGAGCAGAATGTGTGTGGAGTAGAGCAGCTAGAAAGAAAAAAAGGCAGAAGTGAAAGAGAAGGAGGGAGAAATTAGATGATACATCTTGGCAAGTAAAGTAAGAGAGAGACATGGAAATAAAGAAAGGAGCAAAAGGAGAAGAGAAAACGAGAGAAGTCAGGATGTAAGAATATGGTAAAGGGATGTTACTCTTCCTGACTGCAGGCTTATGTTGGATTGAAACACTACAGAGCCCCTCAATGTTTTTTTTGGATGAAAGAAAAAACACATCGACCGGTAACATGGGATGAATCCTGAAGTGAGGACATCTCGAGTGTACTCCTCCAAATGTTTTCGGGAGCCCAAAGAGAATAAATCCTCCCTGGCATGCAGGCTCTAATCAGAAGATCAATGTCACAATGATATAGAGTGTGTAAAGCACACATTATTTACAGATTTTGAGTAGGCAAAGCTATATGTGTGCGGGCAAACCAGGCAAGGAAAGACAACATCGCATTTTCCTGAGATGTATGATTCAGGTTTATGGTTTTATGCTCAATGTTAATGTAGCAAAGCGTACATTAAAAAAAGAAGCTTGGGACTTTTGCTGAAATATGTATTCTACTATTGATACTAATAACAACAAGACATTATTTAAAAAGTTGGTAATCACAAAGATGAATAGAGCCACAACACAGCCAAAGACAAATGCAGGTGATCAAGAACAAATCTGTCTCACAAAGTCATTACCCGTCAGCCTTTAATCCTTCCTTCATTTATGTTTCAGTTTTAATTGAGTCTCGATGTAACACTGTCTGCCACACATCATTAACTTTCACCTTGGCTGGAGTTCACACTCTCCTTCAACACTTCTTCCTCTATATAATTGGCTTGTCGCTCCTTAAAGGCAGCAAATGCCACTCTTTTCATGTCTTCACAGCTCATCCTGGTATCAATCATTACTTGATAACTCTCACAACAGCAGGTCCGGCCACCCAACATGTTTGTTCACATCCCCGGGTGAAAGGGGACTCATCTTGTTCAACGGTCTTCTGTCTTATCCTCTATGACCTGCCTGTCAGCATGCTGTAACCCCCTCTCTATCTATCTTCCACCTACATGGTCTTTTCTGTTCCCAGGAGAATTGAGTTGACTACACTATACACCTTCATGATGAGACCTCAGTGTTTGCTCTACCATGCTGTGTACAACCACAGCAAAGAAATCCATAGCTGTCAAGCTGAAATTCACTTACAAAACATGTTGTTGATGGATGTATCCTGCCTTTCTATTATAAATGCATGCACAAGCGTCATGTTGTAGTGAGGAGGGTTACATTGCAGCCCATATTTCAAGCTGGTATCCTTACAATTATATACCGATTTAACACGACTGCAATGTCAACCGCACCAGGGAAACTGATATTCTCCCTAGATAACACGTTTCACAAATATCTTCAGTCTTCATAGCGATCCGGTCGCGGCAAGATCGATTTGAAGCAGCAACCACTGTAAGGTATATTCTTGGTTAATTCTACTACTCTGTGTCAGTCAGGTTACTCTTTTAATTGTTCTGCAGTCATTTTAGCTGGTAGAGATCTGTACATCTCAGATCTGCTCAGAGGAAAGCTGTAATTTCTGCTCCTCTCTGAAGCCCAGTCGAAACCGCGTGAGAATATACACGCCCTGCCCAGCTGTCGCCCATCAGCTGTCGCCCATCAGCTGTAGAGAGTTAACTAATTAGAGGGGCGTGGCCCCACTGCTGTGTGAACTCATCAATCAGGCTCCTTTTTAGTTAGCTATTTCCTGGAGCGTCAGCTTCAGCGTCAGACAGACGAAGACATAGGAGTCCTACAGGAGTAAGACTGACAAAGACATAGGAGTCCTACAGGAGTCACGAGGGAGGCAAAGAGGAGGCAAATCCTACTTTGATTGAGCTAAGTATCGCTGGTACTTTATTTCATTTTGGTTAGTCCCGCATGCTATAATCATGTGTATTTTCTCCATTCCCGTTCATGTGTCCTCTCGCCACTATCACTGGCCCCGTGTATCTCGTAATCGAAATATTCGGCCTGCTCTGGTCTATCCCTCATGCTCCTCTGACATCCAACACTTAGTTTCAGGTGGCCTGTGGAACTGCCAGTCAGCTGTTCCTAAGGCTGACTTCATCTCTGGCTACGCTTCCCTGCAGTCCCTGGATTTCCTTGCCCTCACGGAGACCTGGATTACTCCATCCAACACATCCACCCCAGCAGCTCTCTCCACAGCATATTCCTTCTCCCATACGCCCAGACCCACTGGCAGAGGAGGTGGCACTGGTCTCCTGCTCTCTCCCAAATGGAGCTTTTCCCTCTTCAAGCTTCCTAACTTCACTCCTTCCACCTTTGAATTCCATGCAGTCACAGTAACCCATCCTATACAATTAACCATTGTTGTTCTCTACCGTCCGCCAGGCGCCTTGGGGGACTTCTTGGAGGAGTTAGATCATCTTCTCTCACACATCCCTGAAACTGGCCCTCCGGCTGTACTTCTCGGAGACTTCAACCTCCAGACGGGGAAGATAGACGAACTAATATCTCTGTTAACCGCCTTTGCTTTCTCATTGTCTCCATCCCCACCAACTCATAAAGCTGGCAATGTCCTTGATCTCATATTCTCAAGGAACTGCACTACTTCTAACCTCTCTGTTAACCCGCTCCACACATCCGATCACTTCTTCCTTTCATTCTCCTACCCCTTTCCAAACATAACAAAATAATCTCTTCTCAGCCTGCACCTGTCCGCCGTAACCTTCGTTCCCTCTCCCCCTCTACCTTTGCCTCATCGGTGCTCTCAGCCCTCCCTTCCTCTGATTCGTTTCAACTCCTGCCTCCAAACTCTGCTGCAGAAACTCTCCTCTCTACTCTCTCATCCTCTCTGGACTCTCTCTGTCCTCTCACATCTCGGCAGGCTCGTCAGTCCCCCCTGCTCCCTGGCTAAATGACGCACTGCGTGCTAATAGAACCGTCCTTCGGGCAGCAGAGCGGAAATGGTGGAAATCCAGACACCGTGACGACCTCCTAACCTATCAGGCTCTCCTCTCCTCTTTCTCTGCCTCCATCTCTCAGGCAAAGAGCACTTTCTTTCAAGATAAGATCCAATCTTCCTATTCCAATCCCAAAAAACTATTTTCCATCTTCTCCACCCTCTTGGACCCTCCCAAAGCCCCTCCCCCCTCCTCACTTCTGTCAAGCGACTTGTTAACCATTTCGAAAAAAAGGTTGATGATATTCGCTCTTCTTTTTCTGACTCACCTTTACTGACCGCTGGGTCACCAGACCCTCTTTTCAACCACTCACTAACCTCCTTTTCCCCTCTCTCTCCAAGTGAGGTTCTTACCCTCATTACCTCTGCCCGCCCTACCACCTGTCCTCTGGACCCCATCCCTTCAAACCTCCTTCAGACTATCGCTCCTGATATTCTACCGTTTCTCACCCATTTCATTAACACTTCTCTAACTTCTGGTCACTTTCCAAACAGTCTCAAGGAGGCGAGAGTAAACCCTCTCCTAAAGAAACCCACTCTCAACCCGTCCGATGTTATAAACTACAGGCCTGTCTCTCTCCTCCCGTTCCTGTCTAAAACACTTGAACGCGCTGTCTTTAAACAACTCTCCTATTATCTCCACCAGAACAACCTCCTGGATCCGCACCAGTCTGGTTTCAAGGCAGGTCACTCCACAGAAACGGCCCTCCTTGCTGTCACTGAGGAACTGCACACTGCTAAAGCTGCATCCCTCTCCTCTGTCATCATTATGTTGGACCTGTCAGCTGCATTCGACACGGTGAACCATCAGATCCTCCTTCGCACTCTCCAAGAACTTGGAGTTTCAGGCTCTGTACTCTCCCTCCTCGCCTCATACCTCAAAGACCGTACCTACAGGGTAACTTGGAGAGGGTCTGAGTCTGACCCTTGTCAATTAACTACAGGGGTCCCTCAGGGCTCTGTTCTTGGTCCCCTCCTTTTCTCTCTGTACACAAACTCGCTCGGCTCGGTCATTAGCCCGCATGGTTTTTCTTACCACTGCTATGCTGACGACACCCAATTGATTCTGTCCTTTCCCCGCTCAGAGACCCAGGTCGTCGCACGCATCTCTGCTTGTCTAGCTGACATCTCTCAGTGGATGTCTGCTCATCACCTCAACCTTGACAAAACTGAACTGCTTTTCCTTCCGGGAAAAGATTGTCCTACTCTTGACCTGACGATCAACATCGGCACCTCTGTTGTTTCCCCGACTCTGACCGCAAGGAATCTGGGTGTGACCCTGGATAACAACCTCTCCTTCACTGCAAACATCGCTGCTACAACTCGTTGCTGCAGATATACGCTGTACAACATAAGGAAGATTCGTCCCCAGCTGACCCAGAAAGCCACCCAGGTTCTGGTCCAGGCTCTCGTCATCTCACGCCTAGACTACTGCAACTCCCTCCTGGCTGGTCTACCTGCATGTGCCATCCGACCTCTGCAGCTCATCCAGAATGCAGCGGCTCGTCTGGTCTTCAACCTTCCAAAATTTTCCCACACCACTCCGCTCCTTCGCTCCCTTCACTGGCTCCCGGTAACTGCTAGAATCCACTTCAAGACACTAGTACTTGCATACCATGCTGCGAATGGATCTGGCCCTTCCTACATCCAGGACATGGTTAAACTGTACACCCCAGCGCGTGCACTCCGCTCGGCATCAGCCAAACGACTCGCTGCACCCTCGCTGCGAGGTGGACCCAAGTTCCCATCAGCAAAAACACGTGGGTTTGCTATCCTGGCTCCAAGATGGTGGAATGAGCTCCCCATTGACATCAGGACGGCAGAAAGCCTGCACATCTTCCGGCGCAGACTGAAAACTCATCTCTTTAGATTCCACTTCGAGCGATAGAATTACTATCAAAGCACTTATATACTAACATAGGACTGGCTTATCTATAGCCAGCTGACAAAGCACTTATATACTAACATAGGACTGGCCTATCTATAGCCAGCTGAGTAGCACTTGAAATGTGTGGCTCTATGATACCTGTTGTACTTATATGATTCTGTTTTTCTTCTGGGCTGTGTCTTCCTGGTCGTATGTACTTATTGTAAGTCGCTTTGGACAAAAGCGTCTGCTAAATGCAATGTAATGTAATGTAATGTAACAAATAAGTTTATATTCAAAGTCCACAGAAGTGCGCGTATTGAAGAGGTCACGTTGGCTCGATAAACATTGGTGGATTACTGAAAAGCCAAACATGCAGGGGTCCCATGGCCTTCACCTACAAAATATCACTCTAAGAGACACACACCAACCAGGAAAAAGAAACCAAAAATGAAAATAACATGGCTAGAAAATACTACATAGAGATTCAAAACAATGACAAAAGATTCAAAACGACCGCAAAAATAATACATTAATACCAAGAGAGACGCAAAATCACAAATGTGTGAGGAATTAACTATAAAGATATACAAGACAACAACATTAAAAAGGCAAAATAACTACTGTATAAAGTTTTGTCTCATAATCCCCTGTGGTGTTTCAGTTACTTACCTACTTAATAACTAAAAATGTCAAAAAATATCTCACAGAAAAAAAAGTTAAATATTTCTCCCATCAATGTAGTTGAGTAAATGTATAAAGCAGAAGAAAATTAAATCATTATACTTAAATATAGTCCACTACTTGTTCTCTATGTACTGTAAGTGTACTGCAAATATAGTTGAGACTTGTAATAATAGGATGTATATAACAATTAACTACTTTTTCAACAGGTTTGTCAAATGACTCAGTGTAATGTGGAAGAGATGTTTGGTGAGTGTGCAGCAGCATCATTTGCTTGAAAAGTTACGCTGAATAAATGAAAAACATTAATTAGCTGTCATGGCCGATGTGGACTGATGGCAATCAAAACGGGCACATTTAATTCAAATCATGGGACAACCATTGTGATGTAAAGTAGAGGAAAAAGAAAAACAGAACCAGGAGAACATTTGTATCTCGTGATCTGCCTGTAAACAAGTGAGGGCCATTTTCAAATATTGACGCATAATTTACATTAGAACAACGAAGGGTTCAGTGTGATGTGACTGGGAACAACAATTATCACCCAACAATGAGTATCTATAGTGACTGCCCCAGTTGCTTTTCCATATTCAATTATAGGCACAGTCTCACCATAAAGCACAAAAGAATAACATTTGCATTTTATCTCACAAATGAAATTAGAAACACCAGGTGGGCTCATTTGTATAAACCTGCAAATAACCACATCACGTAATTGTCAAGATGTTGACGGTGTAACATCTGAGACCGGTCACCTCGCCAGCTTCAGTCTGGAACTAATTATTTAGTGCAGAAAAGGACTGAAGGCGACAGCTTGAGGCTTGAAACACAAGAATACCTGTACTAAGGAAAATACCCAAAATCTTATGCATTCAACGTATAAGGTAGAAAGGCAGTCCCTATTCACATCAAGTGTTAATCAGCCATCGTCCTGTAATTCAAAGGTCCTAAAATAAAGCATTATAGTGAAATGAGCTTTGCATAAATTAGAAAATTATAATTAAAACATAAATATTATCTGACATTTAGTGTGCATATGAATTATGAGCTGTCATTAATAGCAAAGAGATATGAATCAGAAAGTGTACGTGCCTGTCTGGGTTTGCTTTCGCTAATTCTCTTACTCTTATTCTCTGACTTTTCTTTTTGACGCTGCTTTTAATTGAACTATTCATATCTTAAACTGCACTGTAACTATTAATCATGTATTTTTTCTTTTAATGTTTATTTTATTTGCTTTTTTTTTGTTGTAATATTTTATTTATAATTTTCGGGTTTATGCAACAATTAAACATAACAACAAAAAAACATGTAGTATAAAAATGCAAAGCATCCCCCCCCCCCCCCCAAAATAACAAAACAAAGACAAACAAAAGTCAGTGCGTAAATCAAAACACAACGAGATACTACACATACACAGTGCTACTGTATATCTAGAGTCCTGTTGGTTAATCACATGATATACCTATGGTGGCGTCAGTGATGCATCTATAAACTCTAAATAAGGCTGCCAGATCTTCAGAAAGGTGTTATATCCTTTTCTAAGACTATATGTGATCTTTTCAAGAGGAATACAACTTTTCATTTATAAAGACCATCTATCAATGAGGAGAGTCAGATTTCCATGCTAGTGTTATGCATTTCCTAGCCACACATAAAGCAATGTTCATACATTTAATTTTGCATTTAGTTAAAGATCTATTGAGACTTGTGAAATCGCCCAGTAACCAAAGCTCAGGATCTAAAGGGAAGGTAGATCCTGTTATCTTGGTTAAGGTGTCACAAAAATCGTACCAAAAGGACCTCACTTTTGTGCAAAGTGTACAGTGTAGGAAGAAGCCGACCTCAATACCACACCTGAAGCACATCTCTGACAGCTCGGGCTTGGATCTATGTAGTTTCTGTGGGGTGAGGTACAGTTGATGGAGGAAATGATAGTGACCCAGTCTGTACCTGGCATTAATAGTAGCTGACAAACTGTCTTTACATAAATCTGACCAGAGCTGTTCATCAATTGCTACATCCAGATCTGACTCCCATCTCGCTCAAGATTTATGTAAACCTGGCTTTGGGCCCTCATTCAGCAGTAAACAGTACATTTTAGAAATACCTTTGTATACATTTCCCTCATGAAGCAGTTTCTCCACATCAACACAGGTAAAGTCATCCCAGGGCCCAGGTTGGCTCTTAGAAAGGATCTTAACTGAAGATAGCAGAAGAAGGTCTTGTTAGACAAGTCATATTTCCTCTTTAATTGTTTGAAGGACATGTGGAGTCTTTTTTCATAGCAATCTTCCAAATGTTGGATCCCCTTATGATGCCAAGTTTCCATTAACTTTGTCTTTACTCCTAGACATTTAACCTTATTTTGTGTGTTGACATTTACAACCATCCCTGCTTCTAATCTCCCTTAAGGAATGTGTTAATGCAGTCATATGTTGATACTAGGTTGTATGGCCTGATTTGCAGGGCATAGGGGGGTTTTTAAGCTCCACAGATGTGAGAGACATCTCCTGTGTCTGCAGATGTTTTACGCCCATCCCCAACATGTGGATTTGACTCTCTGTAAACTAGTTAAAAGGTCTACCAAGATGCGAGGCTGATCAGATTTGACATGGCAAACCACCCGTGCAGTCAGAACCTTTGACTGTGTGACTTGTGATGTGAATTTCTCCGGCCGATGCTTGTATTAAATATCAGTGTTTGACATCAGAACTCCTGCTTGTCCCGTGTCTCCTTCATGAGTCGGAGACTCCCACTGCATTGCTACACAAAAGTTTCCTCCACAATGGGTATGAGTTCATTTTGTCTCAGAGGTGACTTTGATGACAGTCCAACTTTCAGTCCCAGACTTCTATGAGTCTCACACCACATTTTAATCAAATGCCTTAAAATAGGGTTGTCTGTCTTCTTGGATATACTCCTGGGGTTCCATTTATAAATAAAATCGCTGAACCCTTTTTCTTTCAGGGGGTGCAATTATCTTTGCTTTTTAATGACTGTTTTTAAATGCCATTTTCTTAATGTTTTTCATTTTTGTAAAGCACTTTGATTTGCCTTGTGTTGAAAGGTACTACATAAATAAACTTGCCTTACAGCATGGAGGGTATGATCAATACAGCGGAGTCAGGGACATCAAATGTAGAGGGAAATCAACAATCCACAGACATATTTGAAAGATGTGTACAAAGGATTTAAGGTGTGCGAATTACATGTCGTCAGTGGGTGAAATAATTGCTTTTGAAACAAGACGATTTGGCAAGCAAGGAGCTTTAGCCCCTAGAGGTGGAGGGCAGGAGCTTTCTTTTTCATCCTTAGATAGTGCTTCTGTGATATAGTGATTCAACTGATGGGAGGGGGAGCCTTTCTGGAAGATGTATTGACTTTGTGCTGCAGTTGTGTGCGTGAGTGTGACTGTCCACCCTACCGTCCAAAACAGTTACGGATGAGGGAGTATGGTCTCAAAGGCTGGCTGTGTAAAATATGTGGGAGGCTTTGTTTTACTTTAGAAAAGTAATTGACTGTTTCAAGGAACAACATTCTTTGCTGGGCTCTCTGTTAATGTTGTCAGTATTGATTATCATTTAAGTGTGTTGCTGATTTGTTTTCTAATAAGACTAAGTAAGACTAAGACTAAGTGAGGCACATCGCTAGCTCCAGCCCAGGTCGCGCTTTAGGTGGGATCTGAAACTGCTGACTACAGATTTTGATTAACATTATTTATTAAAGTTGAAGTAGCCGCAGCTTCACACATAATCTCACTGCATGAACCTGAAGTATGTTTGGAACAACTATAACTATAGATTTTGATGATTAATAACTCTGAATGCTGTGTGTAAAAATGCTCAATAGGTGGCATACAAAACACAAGTGTACATAATGACATGAAGAGCCTTTTTTGCATTCCACGTATCTCTATCATTATCTTTTAGTCGTGCTCTCCTTCAGCGCCCACAGAGCCTTTGTCGATGCAGACAGTGAGCCTGGATCTATGAAGAGCAGATGAGACATTTACAGGAAAAAAGAAGAGAAGAGCGAATAGATTGGAACAACAGGGGTGTATTCTGTGTTTTAAAGAAATGTTTTTCCCTTGTCAAATTGAGTAATAAATCCCAAATTGGGGGCGGAAAAACTCATTTAAATTCAGTTCCAGGGAAACTATTTTATATTGAATTCTTACTCTTCTCCATCTAGGGGGGAAAATGCTTCTGTGTTGATAGGGTTGTGATGATTTTAGTTTTAACTTCTCCTCTCTCTCTTCTCCTCTGAAAACCCAGGCAAACAGCCTTGAGAGATCCTTTTCTACCGACAGGCCCTTTCTTTGTGCTTGGGCTTCCAAAGCTGGGTTTTAGATGTGACCATTAAACCGTCTTTTCTTCAGACAATACCAGGACAGTTTGACCCTGCTGGGACAGGACTTGCAGTGTCTTGTACTGATGATTATGCTCTGTGAGGGACAGAGGACTTCAAAGTTAATTGACTACAGTGTCTCAGCAAATGTCTTTGTCAATCCTCCAACCTTAACTTCCAATAAATCTTCAGTGTCTGACATCCATTCAAAGCTCTCAGGTACTTCTTGAGTTCTAGTTCTCTGCTCCAAAAGTGTCATTACATGTATCCCACATTTCACTGCAGTGGGAGAGAGGTTGCATAATTCAGACACCTTAAGTTCTATAAAGCACAAGAGAGAACTGACATCAAAAGTATTATTCACCTATTTTCAATTGCTTGTTGATCATCTCTGTCATTGTTTCATTCATCTTTTACAGCCCTGACCCGCTGTCATAACAAAAACAAGCTTTAAAGCACTTTAATTACTCTAAGCAAGGATGAATGAAAATGAGGAATGCTTCTCAGAATAAGCTCAAAGATTGTTTGCATACAAATGAGTTTTTAAATGTTTGATAACACCATTGTGAATCCTTTAAAAGCTTTTTTTTAAGCCTCTTCTTTATTTAGGAATCAACGCTGTTATCTGATCAAAGTGAGATTGAGTTTATTGTGACAAGACTTGCTGTTTGACTTGAGTTTCCATTGATCCCTCACGTTTGTTCTCTCGCTGACGAACAGAGAGAATCACTATCTTATATCACAAAATGGGCTCACTTAATTAAGGGAAGAAATAAAGTGAGGGAACAAAATAAGGGAGAAAGCTGCACAGGCCCTCTGGACTTTCACAACACACAGATGTAGGTGTTTGGTGTGAGTTGTGGCTTCACGGGTGTGAAGTTTATTTCTATCTGAGAAACCAACCTCTGTTTTATGTGAAAAGTGAGTCACCGGGAATTAATTATTATCGTTTTTCATCTGTGAAAAAGTACACACTGAAGACACATTGTGATCAGATCTGAAAGTATGATACTTTGATTAAAGAGGGCCGCTGTGCCAAGTCTCTGATGTGTTAGTCTCGCATTGCCAGATCTTTCTACACACTAGATTTGCACTGCTGACAGAACAGGCTGAACACACACTCACATAAATACTGTGTGAGTTGTAGCCCTATGATAAAAGCAGAGGCAGCTCATCCTCTCACATCATTCATCTGAGCTGCACTTTAGTTGAGGTTCACCTCCATCATTTAGAGTTGTGTGTGTTTTCTTAATAGAATTGAAATTATGTGACAGCCTGTGTACTTTGCCTCAGTTCATGTCGTCTTCTGATTGCTTTGTAGATGGGGGTCGTAAGAGCAGTCACATTGGACACATTTGGTTCTAACGTGCCAAAGCTTTAAATATGCCAAGGATGTTTGTCCCACAGTGTTATCTCGGACAAACATTTTGAAATATGGACAATAAATGTTGTAACGATCTATACTGTTAGGTTGCACCCACCATCTATCCCAGTGACCACCAACTGGCGGCCCGCGGGCCACATCCGGCCCGCCAGACATTCTCATCCGGCCCGCACGACGGGGTGACTGTGGCGTTGGCGGAGTGGTTACTGCGTTCGCCCCCCACCCATTTTTATTTTTACAACGTCTCGTGAGTAAGGTGCAGTACCGGAGTCCAACAGAGAGGCAGCAGCTGCGGGACTGTAGACTGCGTACTGCGAAACCTTCCCTTCCTTGAAGAAGAAGAAGAAGTGATTCTTCGTTGTGAAGAGTCTGCTTTGTGCACTCCGCACCACAGCAGCAGCCCTGCTGCGACAGAGCCCAACAGAGAGGCAGGAGCTGCGGGACAGTAGCCTAGAAGCAGGGTTGGGTTGTAACGGAATATATGTAACGGCGTTACGTAATCAGAATACAAAAATCAAGTAGGCTAACTGTATTCAGCTGGCGTTACATTTGAAAAACGAGTAATCTGATTACAGTTACTTTCGTAAACCTGAAGTGAATACATTTTGGAATACTTATTGGAATTATTGGTGGAAAAGTTTCCTCACAAAATGTAATATTCATTACCGGCAGAACTGTGTGAACACTGCACAGCGCTGCAGCGGGTCTGTGAGCGAGAGAGAGATGCAGCGTGTCTGTGAGGCCCCGCCCCCGCACGCAGATGAGAGAGAGAGAGATCTCTTTTAAAATATATTGAAAGTTAGAAACGGAGATGGTTAGATAAAATGTGCAAGATAACGTTGATGTAGCATTTCTTTATTGTCGAAATTATGACATTTATAACGGGATAAAATCAAAGTGAATGGCCTGCTGCTGCTGAATGCATGGGGCAAGTGACTGGTACAAGTTTTAAAAGTTATTACATCGTTTCAGATAATAATAATAATAAATAATGATAATTAATAATGATAATTCATTCTATTTAGGAGCGCCTTTCAAAGCACCCAAGGACACCTTACAATTCATAACATATTCTAAGGAAAGGTTTACAGCAGGAGAATGCAGTCCGGGTGATGTTTGTTATGTGGGGTGCAGATGAGAGGGAGCTGTCCAGAATGACACCAAGATGTTGTGTTTGAGTTCTTGATAAGCCATTAAAACAGTAAAACAAGTGTCTCCTGTTTAACAAAACACACCCATCTGTTATGGAAAAAGAAAGTATTCCAAAAGTATTCTACAAGTAACCTGAACACGTTACTTTTTTAAGACACGTAACTGTAACTGTATTCTGATTACTTTCAGAGCATGTATTCAGTAATCAGTAACTGATTACATTTACAAAGTAACCCTCCCAACCCTGTGATCCTTCGTTAGCGTGAAGAGTCCCCCCCCCCCCCCCCCCCCCCCCCCCCCCCCCCCCCCCCCCCCCCCCCCCCCCCGCTGGCCCGCGATAGTGTCTATTGGATACGTTTTGGCCCTTGGACAAATGTAGTTGGTGATCCCTGATCTATCCTATTACCCACTTATGCAGTTTACTGCTTACCTCAAAATCATCATTTAGTTGCCACTTTGACTACTTTTAAGAGCTGTAAAATCCTGTTTGAGAGTATTATAAATGTAGTATTTTGGATGCTCATGAACACTTCCCTCTGTGGCTACAACTGGACTTTCTGCTTTATATTTCCTTCTTGAACAACATGTCCCTACAGTATGCTGTCTCACTTGTCTTTCGACAATTTCCAGGTGAATGCGGTCTACACTAGATGTCTGCAGTGGAACAAGAACAAGGGATGAGACTTAAATCCAAGTCATTTACACTGTTGAGCAACTGACTGCAGGACCATAAAGTACGAGGATGCTGCACCAAATGTTGGATGAGGCACAAGCCGAGAATAAACATTACTTCGATGAGATCATTAAGATCTCTTTGACAACATATTAATAAATTGCGAATACATTTGCATTTAAAATACAGTATTAACTGAAAGCCACACATTCACAAAGCAGCTCCATTTAATGAATCATTGTTCTCTCTATTATACATATATGTATGATACCCAATCACCTCAGAAAATGGGAAGAATATTGGAGTTAAAGGCACTATTATGCTTTTTGGGGGTTTTCCCGTTCCTGTAGTGTGTTATATACACACACTTATTTACACTTGTGCTTCTATTGGCTGGCGCTCCAACACATTGTAAGTGAGGCTGAGGGGCATCTGTAAGCGGTTGACCAACAGAGTGGTTTCAGACAGAGGGTGAAAAGAGGTGCTGCAGTACAGGCAGTATAAGAAAAACATTAAAACATGTCACAGTAGAGTTACAAAATACAAAAAAGTACTTCAAAATTAGCCGAATAGGGCCGCTTTAGTCAAAGGGGAACTTCCGCACTGCCACAGGAAAACCACATTAAATAAACTAGAGCCCCCATCGTCAGTATCTCAGAACAAAACGGCAAAGGAAGCAATTAAAGTGCCTTTGTGTCTCAATAATTAGATTACTTGATTTGAAAGTGTCCTTCACAGTATGTCACAGCACATGAAATGGTGTTGGTCCAAAATTAACACATCAGTGTGTCTTTGTGTTAGTGTCAGTCTCTGCTGTCACACATGGGAAGCTCGACAACCTGCCAGTGGTGGTGATATTTATTTATTGATAGGAAGAAAGAAGCAGCCCTTTGAGGACGATAAGTAATCTAATAGAGAAATAACTCTCCCTCAACGCTGACTTTCAGGAGAATATAATCTATTGAGTTTGTCAAATGTTATTCTGCAGCACTGACAGCTCCAGTTGTTAGAATGTATACAGTGCAAATCAAATACCAAGTGTCATCTACATCCCTGTGCAGAATACAGAAACAGATCCATATCTAGTCTTGTTGGTGTGTTTGTTAGGTCTTGTTAGCATTTCAAGGATTGACAAAACAGCTTGAGAAGAGATTATTTCTGAGGTTTGAAAAGGTGGCAGACGTCAGCTCAACAGGACAGCCAGAAAAAGAAAATCAACCATTTTCCAGGTAACGAGGTGCTAGTGTCAGCACATTTGAAGCAGCAAAAAAGACAAATTCAAATTAAATGAAGTTTTTGGATTTATTGTTCACGGTCTAAAATAAAGTCTAGATATCGGGTTTTAAAACAAAATTACTTTGGAGGGCAGATTTTTGGTACAGGATTGGAGCTATTGCCACGCCCAAAAATGTCAAAGAATGGTCATCAAACCATTTAATCGGATGTGTCTATGGTAACAGCCGAACAAATGGCTAGCAAATGGCAGTGACTCCTGTGGCCTCCAGCTGTGAAAGCACCAATTACCCTTAAGTGGACAAATCTGCACCATGGCTACTCTTCACTAGTTCTGGTGTTTGGCAGAAGTTGGGTTCAACTCAGCAGACATCGCTTCCACTTATCACTCATCTCACTCAAACCATCTGAAAACCTGTCAACAAAAGATGTTCTTACAGTTTCTCTCCTGGAGCTTTAGCAGCTGCCAAATTGAAAGTCAGGTGAAAACCCTAACATACAGTTACAGGTTAAAAACAACATACTCCAGTGTTGTATCACTTTTTCAAAGCATCACCTGGCAACACGATCTACTTCTTTGCTGTACATGTATTCATAACCCCTGTTTTTTTACATCACAATATGGCTTTAAAATATGTCCCTATCACAAGTATTGCTTGTCTTTTGAAACTCCAAAGCTCTCAGATAGGGATGACGGGTTATGTGCTCCATTATACCATATTTAAATCTCAAAGAAAGCAGCCTGTCTGTATGAGACGGAGCAGGTTTTCAATTAACTCCAAGGTAAACCCTTCTGCAGCAAGTAATTGAAAACACAGTTAACAATCAGGAATCACAAAGGATACTGCTGTCCGTGTCCCTTGTTGAAATACAATTCAGCATTAGGTTATTAAAAGACACATAAGCTACTGAACTAACTTAACAGCCATCTTTTACTACAGTAAACCTAAACAAGTAGGTTTCTTTCCATTCACAACCGTAACCAAGAGCTTACTGTGACCATAGCAAAGGGTCACAATTTGAAGTATATGGCAACCCAATGCTTTTTAAAGTTATGCCAGAGGATCCTGACCAAGAGTCACTAGGTGATGAGTTTAAAATGTAGAATGTATTGGCGAATCCAATTCCACATCATTTAAAATAAGTCTTCACCACACAGAAGCTCAAAGCCCAATAATTAGAGCTCAGTAACAAACAGAGGTCCAATCCAGGATGATCCTTTTACAAATGTCCTCAGCTCTATCTTTCCCTTTCAACATTCCCCAATAAAGACTAAGGATTATGCTTTGACCCAAAGTCTTCTAACTGTTGAAAAACACATTTTAGAGCCATATTCTGGTGCAGTTCACCGTCATTACAATGAAGTGAAAAGAGCTAGAGTTTATTTTGAAACAACACTGCGACTGGGTTATAAAATATAAATAGGAAATGTCACCCTGATGTGGCTTTTGAAACGTTTTATTTATCGCTTTAGTGTTGCTTTTATATTATAAACTAACAGTGGACTTCAAGGTCTAATAGGATACTTTTATTGTTGGTTTTGTTTCTCGTAAAAATGTAAAATAATACAGCTACATCCTTTGACGTTTTTCATAGTTGACTTTATAATACATACATGGATATTATCTGAATGCAGTACTTTGTTGCAGTGATGCATGCTGGGCTGGATTTAATAGGGTTGACTCTCACTATCATTTTACCTTTACAGTATTTCAAATAGCAAGCAGCCAATTAATAAACTGCAGCATGTATTTTAAAACGTTGGTATCCTTACTGCTGAAAGAAACAATTTCTTTCGACTCTTGGATTCTATTAAACATTTCAATAGACCGCAGATTTATGCCTTACATCTTGTTGCATTTTACCCTGCTTATATGTAAATGAGTCTGCTAGTTTGCGTCATTAAATATCTGAGTGGTTTTCCCACACTCACTGGTCTCACTAGTCATTTATCATAAAGCGATTTCGGTTACCGCCTGTGAAGTTACCCTCAGGTGGAAACACCTTTAACAAAGCTCAACCTGCCTGAGGTTTTCTTTTACTGTTACATAAGAAATGTAAGGATGAAATTCAAGCTGCATTGAAAAAGTTTTTGTTGCGATGCAAAAGATGTGATTTGAGACAGTGGTTGTCAAAGTGGAGTCCGTGGCCCTGTGTCAGGGGCTTTGCAAAATCATGGTTATATATTCATTATGAAATTGTGCTGTATTAAAAGTGCTAATCCACAGAGGACAATTAAGGCTATAAAGCAGGCTTTTTGTGTCCATTACTCCCACTCGGGTGAGCTTTAGGGCAACAGAAAGTTTTATATGATTTAAACACAGCCATTCTTTTATTCTTTTAGGTTGCAGCACTTATTTAATTCAGCCTTTGACTGGTAAGCTTAAATGTTTGAGCTTTGTTAGGACTATGTTGTGCCTCTACTGTGAAATGTTTACATTCTTTAATTAAAAGATTAAACATTAAGCTTTATTTTTCTCAAACTGCCTGCGCTGCAGTACCTCTTCTGTTTGAAACCACAGCCCAGTCTGCTCTGATTGTTTAATTGGCTCTGTTGTGATCAACCGATTGGAGACGTGAGACTTTGGGATTTTAGCCTTTGCAGACCATTTGCGTGCACCAAAACCTATTTATGTCACAGCCTGGCCCTGGTTAATCGCCTCACTCCCTCACCTGATGTGCTTTCCTTCCCTGTTAATCACCTGCCTGGCTTCAATGAGCCTCAGCTGTCCCTAATCATTACTCCTCTCCTGTGTATTTAGTCTGTGCTGTTTACTTGGTCAGTGCCAGTTCGTCTTGTCTGTCTTGCATGAAGTGCTCCAAGAGGCTCTCCTGAAGTAAGCTACAGTTCTATATAGTTCTAATAAGACCCCTTTAAACACATATACCAGCAAATTGATGCTGGAGAAGGTAACTTACTTTGTTCAATAAGCATGCTACTGTGTCAAGTATGCTATGATTTATATTACACATGAAGAGCAGGGAGAAAGAAAGAGAGCAAAAGGTTGTTATGGGTTGCTTCAGAGTCAACAAAGATTGAAACAAAAACAGAGGAATAATAATGGTTATTATTTAAATGATTCGAATGGTTTTGAATCACATATTGTAGCTGCCTCCATCAACTGAGAGCAAGATTTAAGTACAGTATGGACTGAGTGTTACAAAAACTGAATGATTGTTCACAGGTTTTCTGCTTTGAATAATTACAGAATGTGTGATGTGCTGGCAATTGAAAGTTAAATTGCTTTCTCTACATCTTGTAACATGTCATTGGTTGTTTACAGAAATATCTGTTTTATGTGACTAACCTTGCACAATATTTGCAGGATTTATCTCTCACGTAATTTGAAATAAAACACACAAATGCAGTGTCTGGTTAGATACCTAAGCACTATTATAAATGTAGTATAGCTATGCACCTCAGCTCATCAGAAGAAAAACTGCCCCAACTGCTTTCATAGTCTGCCATTATGCTTTCATCAAACTTTGATATAACTGGGCCATCGTTGCATGGTAAAATGACTTGAAAGGAAAGGTGGCTCCTCATTTATCTACTGACATGCTCAAAGCACCACCTGGGTTCATCCCTCATGAATTGTCTTCTCTCCCCCTCCCAGTCATTCACTATCTCTAAGGAATGAGGGGTTTCAATAGACCATAAATCATCGCTGCACGTTGGAAATAAATGATAAAAGATCTCTCTTCTCAAAAAGATTACCACATATGATCACCTGAGCAAGGCACTAAACGATTCAAAGGTGATGTTGTGCGCTGTACAGCCTGCAGTTGTTTCATTGCATTTTTTTACATTTATGCCTAATTACTTTTAGTTTTTAGCAATGAGGGGTTTCAAATGTGCTTCCTCTAGTATGCCGTTTGTCATACTGTAGTTGTGAAAAGTCTGTATTTTTTCCATACTTTGTACTGCTCCACTGTATTAATCTCACCCTACACTGAAGCACTTCATTGGATTAACCCTCCCTGGAGACATTATAATTCAGAAGAGACGTATATATGTGATGACAGTAGAAGCCTCACCTTGAAACTCAAAGTCAACCTCCCACTGAGACCCAGTGTGAACACTCACACTGTCCCCTGTGCATTTGCAGTGCCATGCCATATATAAACTGTATATACTCTACGGCTACTCTTTAGATTGCTAACATATGACGCCACCTTCGGCTGTCATTCTCATTAGTGACACGCTAGTTAGCTGATTATTCCACTTGTGTCAGAGATATCGGCCCTAGAAAAGTCTGCCTTCTTTCAAATATGCTAGGACAAGATGGCACTCAGTTGTAGCGCTCAAAGATGCAACATAAATAATTGTAAAAACACATCAGCAATCCTTATTTCCAGGAGACATGACCCAGTTACTTAATGTGATCTACAGGAGTTGCTGTGAGTAGTTGAATGTAGGAGGTATTTTTCTTTCTACCGAAAAACACCTGCCAACGAGTGAGCATGATCCCCTTGTCCAAGAGGAGATGCACAATTCCTTCTATGGGTGATATTTTATTTTTTATTTAACCTTTATTTAACCAGATAAAAGCATTGAGATAAAATCTAATTTTCAATGCTGACCTGGCCAAGAATGCAGCAGCGTTACACATCACACATAACAAACATATAAAATACAGAGAACGAGAATGAGACTAACACAGAGACAGAGGGCCCGTCTCACTTCTCTTATTTTTCATTTCCTCGCTCCTCGGTCTCGGTCTCACCGGAAGTTGATTTTTATCTGCGCCATCTTGAGTAGCGTCCCAATGGCCTTATTTCTGCCGGAGGACCGAGGATCGAGGAGCGAGGAGCGATAATGGAGGAGCTATAATCGAGGAACCACCAGACCATCCTCCGATGAAATCCTCAGACACTCGCCCAGACCCTTACTGTGTATCGCTCACTGATTGGACGAGGCAGTGCATGCACTGATCTGATGCTTCTTGACATGAGAGCAGAGTGAAGAAAATACATGAACCTCACGAGAGTCACTCCTCAGTTTATACCGTGTTTTGTTTCAATTCATGTATCATTTAGTTACAAATATGTGATCTGAACAACAAAGTGGTCAAAAATCATTTTATTCATTTTTTGGAAACATTTTTATGTTCGCTTTTTTCGTTTTACATTTTCATTTATTGTCATTTCCATTCAGTCAGTCATTAAGTGCTATTAAAATGTGAATGTGCTACATATCCAAACAAACAAAGTGTGCAATCCAATGAATGTTAATCTAACTGGGTTTTGATAGATAACATATCTCTTTTTCTTCTCTCAATTATTTTATTTATTTTGTGCACTCTAATCAATATTAATCAATCTATTGTTCGTTTATACATTTTAAGAATGGCGTTTATCTTTTTTGAGAATGAGTTCTTATTTTATTTAATGTATTTGGGTCTACAACAGATGATACAAATGTTTGTGTCAGTAAATGTGTACTAACAGAGGCGGGGGTGTTTGTGAAAATAACGGGGACAGAGCTGCTGTCAGACGATCAGCTGTGCAGCGTCATCACAAACGGACGTTGCTTCACGTGACGCTCCGGAGGAAAGGACGTCCCATTGCTCTTAAAACTCATTTCCCTGCTTCTCGTGGTTTCCTTGCATCTCTCCATGCTTCCCTGGTGGGAGGGACTAGTCACAGGGAAACAACGCAAGTGAGGGACGCAAGGAATCCATTTAACCGAAGTGAGAAGGGCCCAGACACAGAAATAAATCAACGTGCTGCCATCTTGGAACACACACCTGACAGTGGAAGCCTCACCTTGAAACTCAAAGTCAAACTCCCACTGAGACCCAGTGTGAACACTCACACTGTCCCCTGTGCATTTGCTGTGCCATGCCATATATAAACTGTATTTACTCTACTACGGCTACTCTTTAGTATGCTAACATATGACAGCACCTTCGGCTGTCATTCTCATTAGTGACACGCTAGTTAGCTGATTATTCCACTTGTGTCAGAGATATCGGCCCTAGAAAAGTCTGCCTTCTTTCAAATATGATAGGACAAGATGGCACTAGATATAGTTAGCGGGTGTAGTTTGGGGGCTTTTAGCAGCACAAGCCGACTGCCAAGTACTTCCATTATATTTGAGAGAAGGCAGACATTTCTACAGCACATTCTTATAGCACTCTGCAACCCATGCTAAAACAATCTAGATTGATAGATAGCACTCCAGGTAGGAAGAATATGATCAATAAGTCTAAAAAGGTCTTCAAATACAGCTCTTTCTCCCTCGGCCAGTTTCAAAAGTGAGGACCACAGATGGGTCACTCTCATATATTATTCCACAACGACGAATAAAAGCTTAATATGAAAATGCAGTCTGATATAAGTCTGCAGGGTATTTACTCAATCTCTTTTAAGTGCAGTTCCAAGGGAAGTGGAGCACCAAAGTGGAATTGTAGGGCAGTTCAAATGAAACAGCAAGAAAGAGAAGTGGAAAAAAGCAGAGCCAGTGATGTGGATGAGTAGATGTACCTGGCCCAGAGCAAAAGGACGCAATCACAGCCAGTATGCAGACGTAACTGAGGGTGGGCATCCATGAATAACTGTCCTGGAATAAGAGTGCAAAAAGATGATATTTTAATGAACAAATTGGTAAAAAATATCTAAAGTCAGCTCTGAGTAAGTGTTTAAGTCTTTAAGGGAATTTATGAATTGATCACCGCATCCTATGTGTATTTTGTTTTTGTTCAACAGCATCCAATAAATCCAGGAAAATGTCATCAATACATTAGTGTGTGAAGACAACCGCAGTACAGAGACACCTTGTAATTTAGAGTATGTTATAAATGAGATCAGTGAAGAAGAGGAAGAGTGGCTTACCTGGAAATGAAGGAACACTGTTAGTAGGCTGAAGAATACAGCCATGGAAACGAAACCAAAGATGAGCAGGGGCCTCCTCCCGATTCGCTCTATCACTAAACCCTGGGAAGAGATTTAATTTAATAGTTTTAAAATCATTTATATGTTTTTCTTTACAATGACTGTGTGATCATGAACATATTGCAAGCAGAATCACACTAGGGATGCCAATGTCAGTTTATGTAACAGCACTGAAACATCTCAATATCTGGTTTCTGATCAAATTGAGTACAGACATTTATATTCCCCAGAGGATGAATCTTACTACACTGAACAAAAATATAAACGCAACACTTTTGTTTTTGCTCCCATTTTTCATGAGATGAACTCAAAGATCTAAAAATTTTCTATATACACAAAATAACCATTTCTCTCAAATATTGTTCACAAATGAGCACTCTAATCAGCATCTTGATATGCCACACCTGTGAGGTGGGATGGATTATCTCGGCAAAGGAGAAGTGCTCACTATCACAGATCTTTTCAGATTTGTGAACAATATTTGAGAGAAATGGTTATTTTGTGTATATAGAAAATGTTTTAGATCTTTGAGTTCATCTCATGAAAAATGGGGGCAAAAACAAAAGTGTTGCGTTTATATTTTTGTTCGGTGTAATTAAGGTGACTGTAACCTGTAATGCCACCATAAGATTGGCCTTTACGTTTTTTATCTTCACAACATTTCGATTTTTATCTTGAAAACTTTGATGGATTGCCTTGACATTTAGTACAGATGTTAATGATGCCCAGAGGATGAATCTTAATAACTGTGCCATCTCATGCCATCATGAGGTCAATGTTTCGACATCGGTCTCTGATCAAATAGTAGTGAATGGACAATTCACTACTAAGAGACCGCAAGAGAACAATCTAAAATGTTAGAATGCTAACAAGTTGATTTAAAGAATTTGTCTCTTTCTGATTTCTGATCAACATGTTACAATCTATTTTGTGCATTTTCTCAGCTTTGTCTTGCACTGTATGAAAACAATCTTGGAAATGACAGTCAAGGACAACAAAATAACAACTTATTTTAGAACAAAGACTTGCTGAATGGAGAACATCACATGTATTTGCTGAAACTGTCAAACCACTGCTGAAGGTGGAGAATCCCCTATACATAATACATTGTGTATAGTACACGTAGAGATTTACTCACACACACAATACTGCATGTGTCTCATCAATAATTCTACAGGCTCTTCCAAGATGTCTTTCTTCTTTGGTCATGGATTCATTGGGGGAAAAGATAGCGAGCACGGAATTTTTTTTTCCTCCCCCTTTTCCATTGTGGCTCCAGAACATTATAGTATTCATGAGTTTGCCCTCAAACTAGCCTAACCAGTGGCATTTTACCAGGTTGTGGATAAAGGTTACTGGTATATGATCAGTATGCAGACCTGCACCGAGGGGCTTCTGAGTGTAACAGGGAGGGAGAAAATAACTTGAGATGTTTTTACAATGTGATTTATGTGTGGTGTAGTAGAGGTGCTTTCTTCCCTGTTCCTAAGAAAACAGGATCAAGACTTTTCCAGAGGTCTAATTTTAAATTTGCAGCAGGTTATGCGTCTGCTTTAGTATTGGCCTCCAAATGCATTGAAATTCCCTCCGTGTGTGTGAGCTTGTGCGTGTGCGGTCCTTGAAGACATTGGGCATGTATGTGCAGCCACACACAGACAGAAGCACACACACATACACCAACCTCCCGCAAAGCTGCAGCTCGTTAAGGACTCTATAAGAGGCTGTGTGTGTGTGTGTGTGTGTGTGTGTGTGTGTGTGTGTGTGTGTGTGTGTGTGTGTGTGTGTGTGTGTGTGTGAGCCTGAGCCTGAATGATTAAGAGTGGGGACAGAAGGGAAGTGCCTAGGAATGTGTGTTATTTCCATTAAGAGCAGAGTGCTATTGTTCAAGTCCTCTATTCTCCCATCCAGTGCTCTGTACCAATTCATGTCATTGATTAGCTTTTTGTGCATGTGCACCTACCCAGGTGTTTCATATTTCGAGCACAAATAAAATGAATGCACAATTAATCGAAATTCTATCGAAATCGCAGTGCTATAATTGTTAAATGCGAAATATGTGAACACATCACCTTGTACTGTAATCGTTACCTGTTACGGTGCTGTAGATGATTATGTAAATAATGTTAGAAAAATTGTTATTGCCTCTAATATCGCAAATCGTTTCGCAATAGCAGTATCAGTTTAAATAATCGTATATATAATAGTTATTATTTTTAACTCATGCAGCCCTCTTATTGTCACGGTTGAGTGAAGGAAGCAAGACCCAAGCGCAGATAACTCTGATAAACCTTTATTTCAAGGCTAAGGGAATGAAGACAGACAAAAACAGAACACTCACCGGTGAATTCCGTCACCAACAAAAGAAGCACCGACACTGAACACAGCACGAGACAAGACTAAATACAGGGAGGGATAATTACAAGACACAGGTGAACACAATCGGCTAACGAGACAGAGGTGAGGAGGGAGGAGAAAACACAAGAGCCACAGGTGAACACAATTAGCTAACGAGACACAGGTGAGGAGGGAGGAGAAAACACAGGGACACTAACGACAGGAGGAAAACATGACAGAGAACAGTGAAAACACCCAAACCTAGACAGAACTGTGACAGAACCCCCCCCTCAAGGGACGGATTCTAGACGTCCCTACACCCCAAAACAAAAATCCAATAAAGTCAGCAGGGTGGGTGGAGGGGGTCCGGAGGACGGGACTAAGCTGACCGCCCAGGAGCCCAGTAGGGGACCAGGAAGGGATCTCGGGCGGACGGCCCGGGGGCACGGCAGAAGCCGAGAAGGGGGACTCGGGCGGACGGCCTGGGGGCAAGGCAGAGTCCATGGTGGGGCGAAAGCCACAGCGGGCGAACTCAGGGGGCCGAGCATGAGGGCGAAGGCAGCGGCAGGAAGAGTCAGGGGGCCGGGCTCGAGGACGAGGGCAGCGGCAGGAAGAGTCAGGGGGCCGGGCTCGAGGACGAGGGCAGCGGCAGGAAGAGTCAGGGGGCCGGGCCCGAGGACGAGGGCAGCGGCAGGAAGAGTCAGGGGGCCGGGCCCGAGGACGAGGGCAGCGGCAGGAAGAGTCAGGAGGCCGGGCCCGCGGACGAAGACCGCGGCTCACAGAGGGTCGGGATCGAGGGCGAAGACCAGACAGCTCCGGAGGCCGGGCAGGACCCGGTGCCGGCCGGACAGGAACCGGAGCCGGCGGGACAGGCTTCGGCAGGATCCCCCACGGAAGAGGACCAGGAGTTGGCAGGACCCCCAGCAGGAGAGCGGTTGGCGGGACCTCCGACGAGACAGGACAAAGGGTTGGCAGTACTCCCGGCAGGAGAGTAGACGGCGGGGCCTCCAACGGGACAGGACATGGGGTTGGCAGGACCCCCGGCAGGAGAGTAGTCGGCGGGGCCTCCAACGGGACAGGACATAGGGTTGGCAGGACCCCCGGCAGGAGAGTAGTCGGCGGGGCCTCCAACGGGACAGGACACAGGGTTGGCAGGACCCCCGGCAGGAGAGTAGTCGGCGGGGCCTCCCACGGAACAGGACATAGGGTTGGCAGGACCCCCGGCAGGAGAGTAGTCGGCGGGGCCTCCAACGGGACAGGACCCAGGGTTGGCAGGACCCCCGGCAGGAGAGTAGTCGGCGGGGCCTCCAACGGTACAGGACATGGGGTTGGCAGGACCCCCGGCAGAAGACTAGTCTGCGGGACCTCCAACGGGACAGGACATGGGGTTGGCAGGACCCCCGGCAGGAGAGTAGTCGGCGGGGCCTCCAACGGAACAGGACATAGGGTTGGCAGGACCCCCGGCAGGAGAGTAGTCGGCGGGACCTCCAACGGGGCAGGACATGGGGTTGGCAGGACCCCCGGCAGGAGAGTAGTCGGCGGGGCCTCCAACGGGACAGGACATGGGGTTGGCAGGACCCCCGGCAGGAGAGTAGTCGGCGGGGCCCTCCAACGGGACAGGACATGGGGTTGGCAGGACCCCCGGCAGGAGAGTAGTCGGCGGGACCTCCAACGGGGCAGGACATGGGGTTGGCAGGACCCCCGGCAGGAGAGTAGTCGGCGGGGCCTCCAACGGGACAGGACATGGGGTTGGCAGGACCCCCGGCAGGAGAGTAGTCGGCGGGGCCTCCAACGGGACAGGACATGGGGTTGGCAGGACCCCCGGCAGGAGAGTAGTCGGCGGGACCTCCAACGGGACAGGACATGGGGTTGGCAGGACCCCCGGCAGGAGAGTAGTCGGCGGGGCCTCCAACGGGACAGGACATGGGGTTGGCAGGACCCCCGGCAGGAGAGTAGTCGGCGGGGCCTCCAACGGGACAGGACATAGGGTTGGCAGGACCCCCGGCAGGAGAGTAGTCGGCGGGGCCTCCAACGGGACAGGACACAGGGTTGGCAGGACCCCCGGCAGGAGAGTAGTCGGCGGGGCCTCCAACGAGACCGGACAAAGGGTTGGCAGGACCCCCGGCAGGGGAGTAGTCGGCGGGACCTCCAACGGCACAGGACATAGGATTGGCAGGACCCCCGGCAGGAGAGTAGTCGGCGGGGCCTCCAACGGGACAGGACCCAGGGTTGGCAGGACCCCCGGCAGGAGAGTAGTCGGCGGGGCCTCCAACGGTACAGGACATGGGGTTGGCAGGACCCCCGGCAGAAGACTAGTCTGCGGGACCTCCAACGGGACGGGACATGGGGTTGGCAGGACCCCCGGCAGAAGACTAGTCTGCGGGACCTCCAACGGCACATGAGTAGGGGCTTGAGCGGGGACTCGAGAGAGGGCTCGAGAGGGGACTCGAGAAGGAACTCGAGAGGTGACTGGAGAGGGGACTCGAGAGGGAACTCGAGAGGAGACTCGAGAGATGACTTGAGAGGAGACTTGAGAGGGATCTAGAAAGGGGACTCGAGAGGGAACTTGAGATGGGATGAGGGAAGGGACTAGAGAAGTGACTCGAGGAGGGACTTGAGAAAGGACTTGAGTAGGGACTTGAGAAGTGACTAGAGGTGGGACTGGAGAAGGGACTAGAGAAGGGACTAGGACAGCTGGGGCCAGAGCTAAGGCTGGAACCATGGCTGCTGGGGCCAGAACTAGGTCTGGAACCATGGCTGCTGGGGCCAGAACTAGGGCCGGAATGATGGCTGCTGGGGCCAGAACTGGGGCCGGAATGATGGCTGCTGGGGCCAGAACTGTGGCCGGAACTATGGCTGTGTGGGCCGGTTCTGTAGCCGGAACCATGACTCTTGGGGCTCGGATTGCTAGCCTGGACTTGCGACTCCTTCTCCTAGAAGCCGCCTGAAGGCTCCGTGGACCTCCAAAAGCCAGCCGAGTTCCAGAAAACGCCTCTTGGACAGGAGCAGGAACTGGGGCGGAAGCACTGGTTGACTCCAGACGGAACACACCGAGACGTTTATAGTCCGCAGGGTGGAAATCACACACCCAGATGAAGTTCAACATCCAGTCAGGTAAGAACTTCACCAAGTCCGGTTTCTCCATAGCCAACCGGTGCGCCTCTACCAGAGCGGCCTCCTTCTGCCGAACACTGGACGCTCCCCTCCACCAATCATAGCAGCCAGCCAAAGCAAAGGAAAAATGCTGTAATTCCACCTCAAATGGGTCATCTGCTGGGTCCATCTCTGGTCGGTGCTTTCTGTCACGGTTGAGTGAAGGAAGCAGGACCCAAGCGCAGATAACTCTGATAAACCTTTATTTCAAGGCTAAGGGAATGAAGACAGACAAAAACAGAACACTCACCGGTGAATTCCGTCACCAACAAAAGAAGCACCGACACTGAACACAGCACGAGACAAGACTAAATACATGGAGGGATAATTACAAGACACAGGTGAACACAATCGGCTAACGAGACACAGGTGAGGAGGGAGGAGAAAACACAAGAGCCACAGGTGAACACAATTAGCTAACGAGACACAGGTGAGGAGGGAGGAGAAAACACAGGGACACTAACGACAGGAGGAAAACATGACAGAGAACAGTGAAAACACCCAAACCTAGACAGAACTGTGACACTTATAAATGACACTGATCTACTCTATGAAAATAGAATAAGTGACGATAATACACCATCATCCCACAGATCACTACAGAAGTAAGACAATGATATTTTTAATATGTCTTTACACACTGGTGACACATAACCTTGCAGGAAAAGAATATTAAGGGTTTCTAAGATTGTTCCAATCCTGTTAGAGGCTCTGCCGTCTGAGCATAGCTGAAGATAATGGCTTGTGTTTCTGCTTACACACTGTAATTTGCAGATTATCTCATTAGTACGGCATGGAATAACTTCCACAGGCACAATGAGTCATGCTTCAAAATCCATCACAATAAACATAAAGAATTTGTTTCGCTTTGTCACTGAGTATTTTTTTAATTTCCTTGCGACCATAAGGTCATTTTTCTGTGATAATGTGTTTGTGTTTATACTTGCTAAAGGGCTTCAGAGTGTGACGTATGTGATTTAATAAGGCACACACTCGTTAGCCAGCCATATAGTGACAAGTGTGCCGGAGTGAAAGGGTGACGGCCCAGTAGGGTACTAAGAGGAAGGCAGGAGGTCAGTGGGTAGCATTTTGCATTAAGTACTCGTACATTGTGCCTGTTTTTTGTTTTTCCATCGTGTGTTCCACAAAGATGCTATCATGAGGCGCATTCACACTGCGGTACTTTTCCCACAAAGGTTCATGCGAACTTAGTTCATGCGAACTCTTTAGTTCGCATGAACTAAGTACAGATCACGTTCACACCGGAAAAAGTCCCTGGGGGTGGATTAGGCAAATGAAGCCGCTGACGTCACTTCTTCTTCTTCTGCTTTGGGTTTACTGGCAGGCTAAAAACAACTTCACGGCGTATACTGCCGCCCGGAGTCCCCGGCCGGAAGTCCCCGGAGTTGGGGACTGGCTTCAGTAGAAGTTGCTGGGACTCCCAGCAGCTTCTACTGAAGCCTTCCGAGTAAATCGCCAGAACGCCGACACCTCCTCATCTCCACCGCTCCCATGTTTTATTTTGTGTTGCCATAAGTTAGTCTCTCTGCGTTTCTGCGCTGGGCTAATGCTAATGCTAATAATGCTAATGCGAGGATAATAAAATGGCGGCTTCACAAAACTTTTTGGGAGTTTTACGGGGCGTGGTTTGCAATCCGCCCAGCCAATCAGAAATATAGCTCTTTTCTCACAAAAGAGGAACAGGAAAGGAAAACAATAGACATTTTCAGCTTCGTGAAAAAAGCGATGATAAACAAGTGCTTGGTTGATGCTCAATGATGCATTCAAATGTGTTGGGAAATTCAAAGGCAGCATACATTTCTAGATGGCCATTGGAAAGAATAGATGTAGAATAGATACAATTTCTCTCCAGGGGGCTCGAATTGTGGTGAAAATGCAAAGCCTCTCAGATCCGACATGAAATCCATTGTTACTACGTGTTTAATGACGTCACTGTTAATGACAGAGATGGGGAGAACAAAAGGAGAAAGCATGGAGGATAATAAGAGAGAAAACTGGGGCTGGACGTTTGTTCTGTATATTCACGACCAAAACTTGATTTCTCGAACTCTAAAAGGGCAGCTTCCAACAACGAATATTATACAATGACAATTTACATGATACATTTTGTCAGTCACCTTCCTCTGTCTTTACATTGCTGAAAAATACAATAAATCAATAAAAAGGCGGACGGACTCTTCGTTCCCTCCATTTATATTTTCCACACCCACAGACTGTTATTCCATCAGCATGCATTGTTAAACTGAAAAAGCATGCTTGTGTGTGACAGGGAAGATGCAAATACAGTAATCAAACACATTTAAAGTTTACAAGAAGTGGAACAGTTACATCATACCTGCAAAATAAATATTTTGTCCTTGTATTGGAGGTGCAAAATTGCTGCGAGCAAATAAGATTAGACAAAAGGTGTGAAATAAGATAGGGAAAAGATAAAATATCTGCTTGTCCTGGTATGCACAGTTTAATGATATTACAATCCAGGGAGGTGGTTATTGAATTTAGGCATTCATTTAGATCAATTACCACATACACCAATTATTGCAAAGTCCTGTGAAGGAAATGTTTTGTTGCATTACAGCCTGTTTACGTCCGATATCCGGTTTAATGTTGTTTTCTGTGATGGCGCATAGTGATGAGTGACAGAGCTGGATAGCATCCTTTACACGGATTCAATGAAAGGTGTGCACTTTTTGTAACAAAAATAATGGGAAATAATTTTAATAAATTACATTAAATTACGCTGTTTCAGGCACAGTCAATTCCAGGTAGTCACCAAAACACACCCATATTGATGTAATCAATCAAATGGCATTTTCTGACTAACATGATGGGGTTTGCTTAAAATGCTATGTAGGCACTGAATGTGCTTTCTATTATTTAGTGGGAGTCAATGGAGAAACTCTTCAGACTTGAATAATCTTCATGCGACTTCAACTGCTAACTGTTCCTTCATACTTTCACTCAAAAACTTAATTCCAACTTTAACATGTTACACATCTTTCTGACATTATTCATATTAAACAACTTTTAAATCGGATTCATACTTTTAGAAATATTAAACATTGTTCAGACCTTGGTAAAGAGGCCTTCTTCAGATTTTAACATTAGTGTGTATTTTTTTATTTTTTTTATTTAACCTTTATTTAACCAGATAAAAGCATTGAGATAGAATCTCATCTTCAATGCTGACCTGGCCAAGAAGGCAGCAACGCTACACATAACACAAACATATAAACTACAGAGAACATAACTACGAAAACAAAAAAGCAGTCACTACATTGTGCACATTACTTATTACTGCAAGAGCAGCTGGTTGTAAGGACTTCAGACAACATCAATTTAAAACATGCTATAGGGACAAGTGCCCTCAGTTTTAGGTTTGATTGAAGGTCATTCCAAATAAAAAAAGACTCCTTTTTCCTGGAACCGTATCCAGGCACTGGATCTGAGGTTGTAAGAGTCACAAACTGTGGCAAATCTGGCACATATGTACAGTGGAAGCTTACCTAAAATGGCTTTATACATTAATAAAAACCAATGCTGCATCCTACGCATAGTCAGTGAGGACCATTCAGTTTGGCTATACAGTTTGCAATGATGAGTCCTATAGGGTGCATTTGATATATAACGCAGTGCAGCATGGTAGAGTGGGTCAAGTTTGGCCAAAACAGTGGGACAGGCAAATCTATAAATGGTATCACCGTAGTCCAGCTGGGACAGGAATAAGCCAGAGACCAACCTTTTATGGGATGAAATTGAAAAATAACATTTAAGTCTGAAAAGGAAGCCAAGAGTGAATTTCAATTTCTTTGTTAGAACTTCAATGTGATGTTTAAAGTTCAGATTACTGTCCAACCAAAAGCCCAGATATGTGTAGGTATCGACAAACTCAACAGAGAAGCCATCAAGGGTGTCAATGGAGAGGCAAGAGGACACTGACTTGGGAGCAAAAAGCATTGCTTTGGTTTTCTTACTGTTCAATAGCAGTTTAGAATCAAGAAGCGCATGCTGCAGCGTGATAACATCAGATTTTAAATTGGAAACGGCCATATCCAGAGAAGGAGCACATGAGTATTGTACTGTCCTCCTGATGATGTTTCTAATCAAAAGTAGGCAGCCAGCCAAACTCCCAAATAATGGACACGAGAGTCAGGATATAGCGTTAAGCTCAAGGTCGGATTAGTACCTCCAGGGACCCCTGGGCACTGAACGCTATACACCGCCGCCGCGTAGTAATAAAGTTGAGCGCATACATAGTGAGATCTACAGTACAGAGACGGTATAGAAAATATATTAATTTGACCCTATAGAAAAGCTGTGTTATTTATGGTGAAGAGGGAGTGTCATTTAAAACAATGTATGATGAGTGAGGTTGTGCCCGAAAAAGAAAAAGAAATACTTTTTTTTAATCTTGTCCCTTTCACACCAACGCGGTTCCAGAGCTGGTTCAGAGCTGGAGCTTGAAAAGCACAATGTTTTCCTGTTCACAACGCAGAGGAGCCGCCTCTAAGCTCCGGAATCCGGTTCGTTTCGAGCACCAAAAAGTTGTCCGTCTAGAAAGCAAGCACCGCATACTTCACGCTTACGTCGGAGGGGGGCGAGATTAAAGTTAAAGGCGAGTACGGCAAATAAAAGTTGTAACAAGCAGTAGTGCTGAGCAAAGTGACTAACGCAACCACACACTTGTAAAAAAACCCACACTTTATAAAGTCAGACAACGCTAACCAGTAACCAGGCTTCATGTGATTCTGTTTATTTGTGCCTTACTTTGACCATCCATTCGCTGTTATTGATCATTGTGGAGAGCAGGTAGACGTTTTGTTTTGTATTATATTTGTATTATAGCAGCTATCGGATGGGATACATACATGGGCTGCGCAGGTTGTTATGTCTGACTATCACAAGTAGAATCATAATGAAAAATACGCCGGAAAAATGTGCCTGTAGAAAACGGCTTATGCCACAATAGGACTTTTAGCTTTTTAGCTTTTAGCTTCGGTTGCTATGCTAACATCACCCATTTTATAC
Source organism: Harpagifer antarcticus (assembly GCA_902827135.1). NCBI lineage: Eukaryota > Metazoa > Chordata > Actinopteri > Perciformes > Harpagiferidae > Harpagifer > Harpagifer antarcticus. Next base: position 647,459 of record CADEHL010001034.1, read on the forward strand.
CAGAGAAACTTTCATAACAGCGTTGTGATGCCAAACAGCGTCAATTCAGACTGACACACATTCACTTATGGGGAATTGGGGATATGTGTCAGCTGCTTGTGTGACAGTCAGACAGTGAATACTTTACAGTGGCCGCTAAGCTAACGGGAGAATAAACTCCTGTGGAAGAGCAGCCAGCACTGCAGCAGTCGGTAAATGCTGCTGTAACACATTAATAAACAATGAACCAAGGCACTCTGGAGAAAAGTATAAGGTTGGAGAAGTCGTTATTTAATTTAATCTGGCTTCGTATGATTAAAAGCAACACGATCGTCGACCCGACGCAGTCCCCCATTGTTGTTGTAGTTAGCGCCGTTAGGGAGAAAATCAGAGACGTAAATGGTGACATCATGACGCAGCAGCGGCAGCACCAGTCGGGCTCTGAGCGGTGTGAACAGAGCGGGAGCTGAACCGAAGAACCGGTTCTGAACCAGAAAAGCTCTAGCACGGAGCTAGAACGGGAAAAGCCTTGGTGTGAAAGGGGTATGAGGGCCCTCTTTGCTCAAGGGCCCCTGGGCACTTGCCCAGGTTGCCCATATGGTTAATCCGGCCTTGGTTAAGCTCCAGCTTTACTATGGACTCAATGGACATGCCGTTACAGCAAAGGAGTAAAACTAAAATAAAACAGACATAAACATTGAATTAGTTACACAGAACGGATGACATGCTAAAACATCCAAACAACTCAAATAAGCTTTAAAACTAGAAGATATAGTTTTAAACAAATAATTCCTCACAAGCAATGCGTACGATGAGCCAAATCAAAGGATTGCACTGGATAGAGAACACCATGTGGCTCTGCTGGGCTCTCACATATAACTGAACATGTGGCCTGATATACTTTTAAATACTGGTATACGGTGCAGTACCACGTTTCAACATAGGGGGTGCTAAACAACACAAAACACAAGATAAGCTGCCTGGAGGGCAGAACAAGTATACAATAGTGTCATCAGCATACATTTGATAGGTAGAAAATTGCATCTGATTACAAATATTATTTACATATAATAAAAAGAGCATGGGCCCCAAAATAGAGCCCTGTGGAACTCCCTTCTCCAAGGTGACAGGGTCAGAGACAGTACTACCCAACCTGACGCATTGAGTACGGTCGGTTAGATTACTCTGAAACCAGCAAATGGCGTTATGAACGAAACGAGACATCAACATAACATTAGACATAATGTGGTGATCTACAGTGTCAAATGCTTTGGCTAAGTCAATAAACAATGCAACACAAACTGATTTTTTTTATCCAAAGCAGCCTTAATATCGTCTAAGACTTTCAGACTGGCAGTCACAGTACTGTGCTTTGATCTGAATCCAGATTGCATAGGGTTAAGGATGTTGTGTGAATTTAAAAAAAGTTTTAGCTGAGTAGAAACTAGGGACTCAAGAATCTTTGATAACACAGAAAGATTTGAGATAGGACGATAGTTATTCAACTCCGTGGGATCACCAGTTTTCAAGAGGGGCGATACCAGAGCTTGCTTCCACACAGCTGGCAGTGTGTGAGTGGACAGGGAGAGATTAAAAATATCAGTTACTGGTTGTGCTATAATCTGAGCTGCAATTTTTAAAAAGAACGGGTCGAGGCCGCCAGGCCCCGCAGACCTTTTAGGATCAATTGAGTGCAAACCCTGTAAGACTTCAGAGACCGAGAAAGAAGCTAAATCAAAAACAGGGGAGTTCATCTCTTGACTAAGGCTGTGAGTACGACCATTTAGAGAGTCATGCCTTTACTCATCAAAAATGTGACCAGCCTTTTTGAAGTGAGCATTGAAAGCATTAGACATACCATCTGAATCTGAAATAAAAGAATCACTGACCTTCAGTTTTTGTGGGAAACTAGAAACCTTCTTGTTCTGAAGTGATTTAATTGTTTTCCAGAACTTAGAATGGTCATTAAAACAATCGGTGGTTAAGCTCAGATAGTAATCAGCTTTAGCTTTTTTAATAAGGGCTGAACATTTATTTCTGAGGAGACGAAAAAGAAGCCAGTCATCACTAGTGTTAGACTTTCTAGAGTGTGTGATCTCAAAGAGTGGAGGACAGCTTGAAATCCGCCTTCATATTTTGTTTTTTTAAACCTGCCATAATTCCCAAATCCCAAAATTAAGCAAAAATAATTAAACAAAATGCCTCTTGAGGGGATGAAGTGACAAAATATTTCAACATGTCTCCATTAAACCCCATTGTAAGTTCAGCCTCATCTTTCCCCACCACAGCAGCCGCACACCTTTAGTTAATCTGCCCAAAAGGCAACATTATGAACCCGAAAGTACACAAAAAGCACACTTCAGATGCTCAGAGTTCTTGAGATGCTTCACATGTTAAAATTTCACCGATATCTGTTACGGTTCTTCAACAAAACGTTCACATGTAAGAGGTTTATCTCTCATTCAGAACAGTGCAAATGCTCTCCTCTCACTGATTACTGCACATCATCATCATGGAAACCTTTGATCTCTGGGCTCAAGCACAGGTGTTATGGTAACATCGTTAGCTCAAATATAAATGCTGACATGCTCAGAGCAGCAGACTTCAGATAATGGTTAACACAGCTCTACATCAAATCTGATGTTATGTAATATGGTGTTACTATGGCAACGCATCCCTCGCCATAAAACAGCAGCAGACTTCAGATAATGGTTAATGGTCCTGCCCTCAACAGCTCTACATCAATTATGGGGTGTCATCATATGCCGTTTCCATCGAAACGCATCCGTCGCCATAAAACACGATGTCGGTGTAACTCCAATGGACACAGTCCGATCGTCCCCCAAACTTTGCTTGTATATCACTGGCCCATGCCTCAACAGCTCTACGCCAAATCTGAGATCTCACCATAGGCTGTTTCCATGGAAACGCATCCCTCGCCAAAAAACACGATGTTGTCGTAACTGATATGAAAATGGTCAAAACACCACCAGACTTCAGATGACAGTTAATGGTCCAGCCCTCAACATGTCTATCTTTCTTTCAAGATAAGATCCAATCTTCCTATTCCAATCCCAAAAAACTATTTTCCATCTTCTCCACCCTCTTGGACCCTCCCAAAGCCCCTCCCCCCTCCTCACTTCTGTCAAGCGACTTTGTTAACCACTTCGAAAAAAAGGTTGATGATATTCGCTCTTCTTTTTCTGACTCACCTTTACTGACCGCAGGGTCACCAGACCCTCCTTTCAACCACTCACTAACCTCCTTTTCCCCTCTCTCTCCAAGTGAGGTTCTTACCCTCATTACCTCTGCCCGCCCTACCACCTGTCCTCTGGACCCCATCCCTTCAAACCTCCTTCAGACTATCGCTCCTGAAATTCTACCGTTTCTCACCCATTTCATCAACACTTCTCTAACTTCTGGTCACTTTCCAAACAGTCTCAAGGAGGCGAGAGTAAACCCTCTCCTAAAGAAACCCACACTCAACCCGTCCGATGTTATAAACTACAGGCCTGTCTCTCTCCTCCCGTTCCTGTCTAAAACACTTGAACGCGCTGTCTTTAAACAACTCTCCTGTTATCTCCACCAGAACAACCTTCTGGATCCGCACCAGTCTGGTTTCAAGGCAGGTCACTCCACAGAAACGGCCCTCCTTGCTGTCACTGAGGAACTGCACACTGCTAAAGCTGCATCCCTCTCCTCTGTCATCATCATGTTGGACCTGTCAGCTGCATTCGACACGGTGAACCATCAGATCCTCCTTCGCACTCTCCAAGAACTTGGAGTTTCAGGCTCTGCACTCTCCCTCCTCGCCTCATACCTCAAAGACCGTACCTACAGGGTAACTTGGAGAGGGTCTGAGTCTGACCCTTGTCAATTAACTACAGGGGTCCCTCAGGGCTCTGTTCTTGGTCCCCTCCTTTTCTCTCTGTACACAAACTCGCTCGGATCGGTCATTAGCCCGCATGGTTTTTCTTACCACTGCTATGCTGACGACACCCAATTGATTCTGTCCTTTCCCCACTCAGAGAACCAGGTCGTCGCACGCATCTCTGCTTGTCTAGCTGACATCTCTCAGTGGATGTCTGCTCATCACCTCAAGCTCAACCTTGACAAGACTGAACTGCTTTTCCTTCCGGGAAAAGATTGTCCTACTCTTGACCTGACGATCAACATCGGCACCTCTGTTGTTTCCCCGACTCTGACCGCAAGGAATCTGGGTGTGACCCTGGATAACAACCTCTCCTTCACTGCAAACATCGCTGCTACAACTCGTTGCTGCAGATATACGCTGTACAACATCAGGAAGATTCGTCCCCAGCTGACCCAGAAAGCCACCCAGGTTCTGGTCCAGGCTCTCGTCACCTCACGCCTAGACTATTGCAACTCCCTCCTGGCTGGTCTACCTGCATGTGCCATCCGACCTCTGCAGCTCATCCAGAATGCAGCGGCTCGTCTGGTCTTCAACCTTCCAAAATTTTCCCACACCACTCCGCTCCTTCGCTCCCTTCACTGGCTCCCGGTAACTGCTAGAATCCACTTCAAGACACTAGTACTTGCATACCATGCTGCGAATGGATCTGGCCCTTCCTACATCCAGGACATGGTTAAACTGTACACCCCAGCGCGTGCACTCCGCTCGGCATCAGCCAAACGACTCGCTGCACCCTCGCTGCGAGGTGGACCCAAGTTCCCATCAGCAAAAACACATGGGTTTGCTATCCTGGCTCCAAGATGGTGGAATGAGCTCCCCATTGACATCAGGACGGCAGAAAGCCTGCACATCTTCCGGCGCAGACTGAAAACTCATCTCTTTCGACTCCACTTCGAGCGATAGAATTACTAACAAAGCACTTATATACTAACATAGGACTGGCTTATCTATAGCTAGCTGACAAAGCACTTATATACTAACATAGGACTGGCCTATCTATAGCCAGCTGAGTAGCACTTGAAATATGTGGCTCTATGATACCTGCTGTACTTATATGATTCTGTTTTTCTTCTGGGCTGTGTCTTCCTGGTCGTATGTACTTATTGTAAGTCGCTTTGGACAAAAGCGTCTGCTAAATGCAATGTAATGTAATGTAATGTAATGTCTATGTGCCATTAGTGAGTTTTCCTCAAAAGCTGTTGCCATGGCAACGCATCCCTTGCAATAAAACACAATATTGCTATAACTCCCAAAACTTCACAGGTTTGGTAACGATGCAGCCATCAACATATCTAAGCGTATTATGGAGTGCCATCAAATACCGTTGCCATGGCGACAGATCATTCGCCATCAAGTTAGTTCAAAAGTTTGCAGTTCAAATATTCTGCTGCTTTTCCAAGCCTTTTTACTTTATTTTCTTCTCTCATCACACATTCAAGCCCCCAGTGTTCATGTATCATTTCAATCTAAATTCTTCACTTTCTTCTTACACATTACATTTCAGCATAGCAGTTTAGCGTCAGCTTTTAAGCATAAAGCATTCCCACTAGAAATTCCTGAAGAAATTGCATTCTCTAGTCTATTCTCTATTATCTATGACCTGTAGTGGAAAGTGGAGAATTTCAATTGTATGACACTTAGAGGAGGGAAATATTGATATTTTTCCAAACCTACATTCATTTCATACATGCGGATGTATGTTATTAACACAACAGATAAACCCACTTATACATTATTATTCTTTAAGGTTAAAGGTGGGGTAGGTTTCAGAAACCGGCTCGAGATACACTTTTTGTTATATTCCATGGAATGCTCTTAACATCCCGATAGCAATGAATATCTTAAGTGCTTTGACAAAAAATCCATAAAAAAATGTCATCTGTGGAAGCCGTAGCGCTGTAAAAAGTACAACCAATCCGTCCGGCTAAACGGATTGGATTGCCACCCTGTCTGTCAGCCTTCCATCTCGTGCAAGCACAAATGTATCTCGTGCCCTCATTGGGCGTGCCGTCATTGGGCGTGCATTGCAGCAGTACTTCAATGACTCGCCAGCAACAGGCGGCCACTTTCACCAGTCTGCTGACGTTCATGTGTGTTGGTGGAGGTGCTCTGTAAGGAAGTCTGAAGGGGCGGATTCTTTTCGGCTGTGTACTTTCAAATTTTAGTGCACTCGAGACGGTTTCTGAAACTTACCTACCCCACCTTTAAGCTAGCCAATGAAAACGGTATAAAATTAGATCAACCCTTCAACAACTGCAACATTAAAGTGATGAAAACAACAATTATAATCCAGTAACGCAATATTATACTAGAATAGGCTCTTCTGCATAATCGGTCTTAATTTCCCTTTAGAGCAATACAAGGTAACATTGTGTCATCTGGGTGCAATCGATGAGTCCTCCCGAAATTCATAAACACTTAACAAAATAAAAAAACACAAGTATAAATCTTTCCTAATATTTAGCGGGTCCCCCGTCCCTGAATACACATTAAGTTTCTTTTGAAAGGGCTTATCAGAAATGTTTGCCTGTGTGTTGCCAGCTTTGTGTGGTTTAAAAAGGCTTTTGTAAATAACTGAACCTGGAGCTACAACTTAAAGCACACCGTTGTGCATCAAAACCTCAGGTTTTGGGGATTAAAACTCACCTTTAAAATGTTGCCATCTAAATGAAAAGTCACATTTTAAAGCCAAGTGTAGATTTTGATCAAAATATCATAAATGTTTGAGGCTCCTTAAACCACAAATCAAATGAATCTTTCTCACCGGATGTAAAGGGATCGGGAACATGACGCTCATACCAATGGTGTCCGTTCAATAGCAATTCAAGATTAATGTATGTCTATAAAACTCTTGAGGTTGCCCTCTAAAAGGAAGATGTCAAGTACTCTGCTTTTACACTGAGGAAGTTTTGTCTGTCTTAGTTTGACAGGGGTTGAGATTGTACAGTCCATATAGCTTGTTAAGTGCTTTATATACAAATGAATAAAGCAAAAGTGACTTATTGTTTTTATAATTAGTAAATCATTTGTTGGATTAATTAATTCAATCAGTTCCACAACCGATGGATATGCAAATGTCATTATACTTTGTTCAACTTATATGTGTATGCCAGATAGCAATGGCTCATAATGATCAACAGTATATACGTTTGGTCTTCAAAAGGTGATGGGGGGTGACTTGATAGGGTGATGCTGCAGGGCCGAAGAAAAAACTGACATTGCTGTCACTGAGGAACTGCACACTGCCAAAGCAGCATCCCTCTCCTCTGTCATCATCCTGTTGGACCTGTCAGCTGCATTCGACACGGTGAACCATCAGATCCTCCTTCGCCCTCTCCAAGAACTTGGAGTTTCAGGCTCTGCACTTTCCCAGCTCACCTCATACCTCAAAGACCGTAACTACAGGGTAACTTGGAGAGGGTCCGAGTCCGACCCTTGTCAATTAACTACAGGGGTCACTCAGGGCTCTGTTCTTGGTCCCCTCCTCTTCTCCCTGTACACAAACTCGCTCGGATCAGTCATTAGCCTGCATGGTTTTTCATACCACTGCTACGCTGACGACACCCAATTAATTCTGTCCTTTCCCCCTCAGAGACCCAGGTCGTCGCACGCATCTCTGCTTGTCTAGCTGACATCTCTCAGTGGATGTCTGCTCATCACCTCAAGCTCAACCTTGACAAGACTGAACTGCTTTTCCTTCCAGGAAAAGATTGTCCCACTCTTGACCTGACAATCAACATCGGCACCTCTGTTGTTTCCCGACTCAGACTGCAAGGAATCTGGGTGTGATCCTAGATAACAACCTGTCCTTCACTGCAAACATCGCTGCTACAACCCGTTGCTGCAGATACACGCTTTACAACATCCGGAAGATTCGTCCCCAGCTGACCCAGAAAGCCACGCAGGTTCTGGTCCAGGCACTCATCACCTCACGCCTAGACTACTGCAACTCCCTCCTGGCTGGTCTACCTGCATGTGCCATCCGACCTCTGCAGCTCATCCAGAATGCAGCGGCTCGTCTGGTCTTCAACCTTCCAACATTTTCCCACACCACTCCGCTCCTCCGCTCCCTTCACTGGCTCCCGGTAACTTCTAGAATCCACTTCAAGACACTGGTACTTGCATACCATGCTGCGAATGGATCTGGCCCTTCCTACATCCAGGACATGGTTAAACTGTACACCCCAGCGCATGCACTACGCTCTGCATCAGCCAAACGACTCGCTGCACCCTCGCTGCGAGGGGGACCCAAGTTCCCATCAGCAAAAACACGTGGGTTTGCTATCCTGGCTCCAAAATGGTGGAATGAGCTCCCCATTGACATCAGGACAGCAGAAAGCCTGCACATCTTCCGGCGCAGACTGAAAACTCATCTCTTTAGACTCCACTTCGAGCGATAGAATTACTAACAAAGCACTTATATACTAATAAAGGACTGGCTTATCTATAGCCAGTTGAGTAGCACTTGAAATGTTTGGCTCTATGATACGTGATGTACTTATATGATTCTGTTTTCTTCAAGGTTGTGTCCTCCTGGTCGAATGTACTTATTGTAAGTCGCTTTGGATAAAAGCGTCAGCTAAATGCAATGTAATGTAATGTAATGATATCTGAAGAGTGCACACTGTTGTTTGAAGGGAGTCACTCGGCAGCTCAGTCGGGTCCTCTCCATGCCGCGGATAAAATAAACTTTAATGTGCTTCTGCTCAGAGGAACCACATCATTTGATAGAAGCCCACACAGGGGTTTTACACTAATTACATGACGACGGATGAGATCGACTGCATCTCATGAGTAAAGTATCATTTATGCACAAATTCCAGATACTAAAGTTTGGTTTTTGGGTTCTGGAGTGAAATATGCTGCAGCTAGTTCTTTATGCATTCACATCACATCTCAAGAGCACAGAAGATTAGGCAATTTAGACCAATAAAACATGTAACAGTGACAGATTCACAGTTTATTTACTCTCAGTTGATTATAACATGGGAAATTAAACTGCAAAGTGAAAACCTATTGGCTGTTCTTCTTGGTATATTTATATTGCACTACATGAGCAGATGAAATTTAAGCTCATTTAATCAATATATTGATATTAACAATGGGTCAAATGACAATGTATGGTTTGAAATGGATGGCTTGCCGTAAGAAAGACGTAGAAAATGATCTGAAAATTATTTGCAGAGCTCTGCATCGTCTTAAAAAGAGAGGGGAGAATTGTTTGTCCAATGTTTTTTCAGTTAGGTTTTTTATTATATTGATTATTTCATGTTATCTTATCCTTTGCCTGTGGGCTGCTTCTACACTTAATATACTAAACTCGGTCTCACGCCACACCTTTTCTCTCCCTGTTACTTGTCAGCGGGGGAGAGGTGCCAGGTATAGGGACAGGTGCATGCAGGTACACCACCTGCTCAGTATCATTGTATGCTAAACTCTAACTCCTTAACAGCACCAAGTGTTGCTTTAAGATTTACTATTTGGAATGTCAGGGGCCTGAATTCTTCTGTGAAACGTAACAATGTGATTAACCATCTAAAACATTTAAACACAAAAATTGCCTTTTTGCAAGAAACCCACCTACAACCATCAGACCATCTTAAACTTCGCAGAGGGTGGGTGGGCCAGCTTTACCATTCTTCCTTTTCAAGTAAGGCACGAGGCGTTGCAATTCTTGTTCATAAATCTGTCCCATTCTCTGTGTCCAATGTTATATCAGACCCAAGTGGCCGTTTTATTATCGCAACTGGCAAAATATGTGGCAACAATCTGACGTTGACGAACGTGTATGGCCCGAATTTTGACAACGAGGACTTTTTCAGAAATTTTCTTTTCTCCATTCCTGACATAAATTCCAGCCAGCTCATTCTGGGAGGGGATTTTAACTGTTGTATTGATCCTTCACTTGACCGTTCATCTAACAAGCCCTCTGCCCCATCTAAATCTTCTAAAGTTATCCAACTGTTCATGGAGCAATACGCAGTCTCAGATGTCTGGCGCTTTTTTAATCCTAGTGCCAAGCAGTTCTCTTTCTTTTCTCCTGTTCATGGTACTTTCTCCCGAATTGATTTCTTTCTTATTGATAACAAATTGCTCCCCTCTGTCAGCTCGTGCTCATACAGCCCTATAGTTATATCGGACCACGCAACTGTCATTGTTGACATCTCTCTTCCCGGCAGGTCCTTGTCACGTTCCCCCTGGCGCTTCAATTCACTAATACTTTCTGACCCGGATTTTATCAAAACTATTAGGAATCGCATTGACCTTTTTATTTCCACTAATGTTAACCCGGCTGTATCTGCAGCAACAATTTGGGAAGCGTGCAAGGCCTATCTATGAGGAGAAATAATATCCTATTGCGCTTACCAAAGAAAAATCAACACTGAGAAGAGTATCTGCCTTTCTGCAGACAAGATGTGTAGACTGCCCCAGTGCAGATATTCTCAAAGAATTACTGACAAAAAAGGCTGAATTTGACATTTTGGCCTCAGAAGAGGCAACAAAATCACTTTTAAAAACACGCCACAATTACTATGAATTCGGAGATAAACCGAGCAAAATACTTGCCCACCAAATTCGACAATCCTCTTCCTCTCAGCACATCACTCAAATTAATACTGCTGATGGAATATCTATTAATCCTCAAACCATTAATGACCAATTCAAGGACTTTTATAGTTCATTATATACTTCTGAGAGCTCATCTGATGAGACACAATATGACAACTTCTTTAGGTCCCTAAACATCCCCTCCATTGACCCTGAAACATCGTCTGGGTTAGATGAACCCTTCACAGTTAATGAAATCAAAGCTGCTCTAATGTCGATTAGGGGTGCAACAACTAATCGACTTAATCGATTAAAATCGATTATCAAATTAGTTGCCAACTAATTCAGTCGTCGATTAGTTGGTGACGTCATCACATGTGTTTTACGCGCCGTTATGCTCCAACGTTATTGATCTTTTTATCGGTACTGGAGACATTTAAAACATATGTCATGTATTATTGCTACAAAAACATTATATCGCAGTCTTAGTGTTGCCAACTCGTTTCTAATATGCAAAAAGACAAACAAATGCGTCTATGATGTATTTTCGATCAGACGTGATCTCTCTCCCCCTTCTGTGTGCGAGGGGGCGGGGCAGTTTACACACACGCAGCTGCTACATGCAGCAACACACAGACACGGAGGAGATGGCGGAGTTAACGCGCTCTGAGGTGTGGTTAAACTTTACCCGTCTCGATGTGGAGAATGCTCGTTACCAAAAGTGCAATAAGAGTTTAGCATGTAAGGGCGGTAACACGAGCAATTTGTCTAAACATTTATCAAAAGTGTTCCACATGCAGACGGAGGAATGCACCGGGTTCCACTGTCTTTCTAGCAGCTCTGTTGCCCCATCCACGAGTAACGTTTCTACGTCAGGTGTTATGTATGCTAGCAGCAACACACGGAGTTAACTACATTATACAAACATGGGTTAATGATTAGAGGAAACTGAGTTGTTTATTTTGTTAAAGTTTCAGCTATTCTGTTTACAGTTCTGTCATCAGATTATTTAATACGATTTGTTAAAACACTGTTGTTTCTTTTGATGTGAAATATTATTTATTTCATTTAAATTAAAAGCAATGTTAATTTTGTTCAAAATGTGTTTAGTTAATTTAATAATGTATTTTTGAATCAAGTATTCATCTTTATTGTCTTCATTGTTAGTTTCCACATGCCTAAAACAACCTCAAGCTAAATCTAAATATGTCTCGCAGGTTTTTTATTTTTTAAATGTATTTTTTTTTTTATTTCATTATTACATAATTGTCTAATTGTAACTGATGTATTGTGTCTTGGGGTTGTTTTGTTAGAAATCGCAGGGGTAATGCATTGTATTGCTGCTGTCTTTGTCTATTGAAAATCTCAAAAATAAATCATATATTTAAAAAAAAAAGAGAGTGAATGATGCACTTACATTTGTCAGGTTGTAACCCAGAAATTATCTAGACATTATCCGGAGGAGCTGTATGTAAAAATACAAATGTTCGAATCAGTCTTAACGGACAATAAATGGATCCCTCAATTTTAGCTCCTGAGAAATATCTGATTGGTCCATGTGTGAATAGATCTGCTCCTTCTCTGGAGTTTTTACAGTGAGTCACTGTGCATGTGTATACTGTTTCCAGGCGTTGGTGCAAAACCTTGAGAAAATAAAGATCTGTTGGTGAAGGAGTTATTCTAATGAAAACACCAAGAAAAATGTTTTACTGGTGGACAGCCGGATTTATGAATAGACAGACAACGTCAACGCACAGCAAAATTCAGTGTTAGGACCAAATTACAAGCCAACTCTGTGATGGCTGGAAGAATCTGGGTAATATCGTCCCTTCTGAATGAGCTATCCATGAACACAGGATTTCCAGTCACTGAAGATGCTTGTGCCTCATACAATATCGTGCTGGTACTACATGTGAAAAGGAAACTTTGTATGATGTGCTGACTTGAAACTCTGGGCTTCCTATGATGAAAAGGCATAAAGCCTTAGGGTGTCAGCAACATGATGTAAATTAAACATCAATGACATTAAAGGATATACCCAGCCTTACCCTAACATTGACGTGTAGATCAACGCTCTGAAAGTTGTTGCAACTGTCAAGCGAACTTTAGCACAGGAACCTAAATACTATATATTCTTTTACCGGAGTTGCAAGAAAGGATCCTGAAAATTATGTATTTATGTGGTCGAAAAAAGGTTTTTAGTCGTGAGGAATTCAGCCTTCCCTCAAGGTGGTTCCAAATCATTCAGTGTATTCTGAATCAATAGCTCTCTGTTATCAGTATGTTAGTATTCCTACAGCAGCGGTTCACTTGATTAAAATTAGATGCAGCATCTGAGCTCTCGAGTGGATGCCTTGTGTCAAAGTAGTTTGTTGCTTAGGAACGGAGGATATGATGGAGATAAGACTACAATGCTACTTATCTCTTGCTACTGCTTTACATGTTTGTGAGGTTTGAACATAAATATCAGAAAAGCAGCTTTATTAGTGTTTTTTGATTAGGGTTTTTTATCATTGATGTCTTTCATGTTTTATATTTATAATGTGTTGTGCATAGGAATTACTGCTCTATAGTGGAAAGCTACATTATCTGCGTAACAAGCTGCCAACAGAGACACTCCAACTCAATTAATAGCTAATCAACCCACTCAGCTGTTTGATGCAGTCGGCTCTCTGCTCTGTCATTTATTGACAGATCTCCTACCAGAGCGGGAACATACAAGTGCCTTTTTAGGTCAAGTGGGCTGAGGGTGTTTAAAGAGCCTGTGACACGAGTTTCCCCCATCATCCAAACCCATCAATTTGAGTAAATATTGTCCCCTTGAAAACTGTTACTGAACTGATTTTGGATATTTGTACTTTGATTAATTAATCTGCCCTTCAATGTCGACCATTTTCTGGATCTTCTCGGGGATTCTTCAAGTCCCGCCAAATTACGTGTGACGTCATTGCGGGCACAGCGCTCCAGCTGCACCGTTCAGGATCCCAGCATCTGCATGTAAACACGATGGCGCACACAGCTGCAAGCTCAGACAGCGATGACAGTTTAATTTTGAACGTGTCTGAGAGCTCATATGAGGCTGAAGGATCGGTTTATGTTGTATCTGTTAGAAGTTTAGGAATTAGGTGCTCAATATGGGCGATCATACGGTCATGTAGCCAGTGGTCCTACGACGCTGGTTATCAACTCGGTAAATCAAGCCAGGATTTCTCTCACCAGCTGAGAGCGCGTTCACGTCTAAAACACGAGTGGATCTGACTTTAATTATATTTGACTCGAGTGTTTCGTCAACAATGTGTTGCTTAAAATAATACTTCTGCATACAGTATGTGACACTGTGAGTGTTGCACGGCCAGATACGGCTCAGCTCACTCAGATAAGGAAATATATGATATATTATGATATTATATGATCGATGATCTGATTGATGGGATAATATGAATGATAAATGCGACACGTCGGCGTCTTCTCTGCATACGGCAGTTTAAACTGTATTTCCTAATCCTGTAATATGACTTGAGAGATTTAAACTCCGCACACTGAGTTGATCTCTTTTCTATAGACGCCGGAGGCGGGCAGCATCAGGTAAAATAAGTTATTAAGCCTTCCCAAACCTGAGCCTCACGCGCCGCCTATGGGGGATGAGATAGTGATTTATCCGACCGGCCCACTTCGGTACCGGCCCATCGGGATTCGTCCCGATGGCCAGTCCGCCACTGCACCCAGCCCACGTAAACTGTCAATGGGGGGAGCCTCGCTGCGGGGAAACGGTGGACCTAGAGTCCCGATCGGAGTGGGAATAATAATAATAATAATAATCCGTGCATTTTATCCCTTAATTTCCCAACATTGTGGTAAAAAACCACGTTTAATCCACGCTGGTGTACTACAACTACAAAAAGCATCGGTTTGTTTTCTCATCAGGAAATGCAAACCGGCTCAAACAAACGATTTTTAATCATCATCCTCACGATCATTTAATGTATCATATGTTCGCCGAATTGACATGAAAGCACTAATAAATGTAGTTTCATCCACTTGAGTTTACAACTACAAAAATAATCGATTTGTTTTTATATCACATCCGACGGGAGGAAATTCAGCAGCTCTCACTACTGATTTTTAATCCTAATTTAATCATCATCTTCACCACGATCATTTATGTTTATGTTCGCCGAATTGACATGAAAGCACTGACAAATGTGAATATACTGTAGTCAACTTCATTAAAACATTATTAACGTGCCTAAACTCAGTAATTCACCATTTCTACGCATAACAACACACAACACACAGTGAAGCGTTCCCGCATTGACGTCACTTCCGGCTTCCCCCAAAACCTCAAAATGAGTCGAAGGAATTTCCCCGCGATGATCGAAATTATTGATATTTATCGGAACGGTATCGCAACTTCTTTTTTAAACTGACGGTTCGAGATCACTAGTAGCCGAATATTTCATTGCACAACAGTTGTTCGGATGCTGTCACAGGCTCTTTAAGTAGCTGAGCAGCAGGGAGGTTCCTCCACTTCAAGCAAGAATAGCATTAGAATTATGATACAATATTGGATCGGGAAAAGTGAAATGGGAATAAGGATCACATCTTTCTCTTACTGTATGGAGATCATGTCAATGCACCACAATGACCAATGATGATATTTTAATGTCAACTGTTGCCCATATGTAGTTGTTTGCCTGAGTCTAGATGATAATCATACAGAGAAGAAAACTACTGTTAATTCTTTTTGCAAATCTTTGCTTTTCATTTGACCCTTTTAAGAATTGTTTTCAGAAACGAATCGGAAGACATCAGCATTACAAATAAAGCAAAAGTGAAGTAAGACAAATATTTGGTATGTGCTCCCAGTGATGTATATGCATTCACTTTGGGGTTGCCATTTTATTCAGATAACTGTATTTGCCTAACTTCGTATTCATATTATAAGAAGAGACGTTTCGTTTTAAGCTACAGGGCGAAACTTTTGTCTCCCTCCTGTGAGAGTAATTACCCTAAAGTATGTACATATAATGGCAAACCATGTTAATATCAAACCTTTGAAAATGTAGGTATTTAAATAGTAAAAGAAGAAACAACAGAAGTTCAAATAGCACGAAAATTAGAGACTAGTTAAAGACTATTACCCCTGAAACCAAACATCATACACTTGTGTTATTTCTTTTTCATTCAAAGAGCAGTCTGATGCCCAGTTTCAGACAGATTCAGTTGATTTAAAATGGGAATACTCACCGAGATGACGGCTGCTAAAGTCTCTATGGCCCCGGTGGTCAGGGTGATGTAGGGGATAATGTTGTCGGCAAAGCCTGCGTCCCGAAGGATCCCATTGGTGTAGTACCAGATCTATGAACATTTATATATAGTTAAATATATATACAAATCTATTTGTTTTAAAGATTTTTAATAAGCTGAAGAACTGATCCTGTGACGATGCTTTCATTGCAAAATGTCTCAGCTGTCACCTTCAGAATCAGTTTCATTGCTACACAATACGCTTTTGCAACAGCACCGAGTCTCTCTCTGACTATAGTATTTACTGGAGTCATTTGACAGGTCTGATGATCAAAATAAAGACCTCCAAAGTGATATAAATTAAATGCCTGGCTTCATGGAAGGAAAGTGTATGCAAATTAAGTCTTGCCCATATCTATGATAATAGAGAAGGAGCTTTGGGATTTCTAGCTTTTCGCATTACAGTATTACCAAGAGGACCGTCAACCTATCATATTGGAATATTTGATTGAAATTGAGCTGATATTTATTCTGAACATGGTTTTGGAGCAAGCTTACGTATACCATTTGCATGAATTTTAAATATGTTAGTCAAGGATCAAGAGTCTTATTTTAAAAATGTAAGAGTCAAAAAGACCGGCTTTGGTTGCATCCTTCCTGCTCGTCGATCCTTATTTAATTATTGATCATTTCATAGGAATAGATAACATAAACATAGACAGACTGCAAACAGAAGTTTCATTTCAGCATCGGTATGTTTAGCAGATGGTAGTTTGCAACAGTCCCTAGAAAGGCTTTAAGGAAAGTAGGAGATAAGAAAAGTTAGATGAAAAAAGTTTGAGAAGACAATACATAAACACCTCAGGTCGAAGGATGGCTCCACATCTCTTCCCTCAACAACGTGCATGACTGAGTGACCTAAAGTGACCTGCATGCCCACAGGTACTTAAACAGAGGCGTGCGGGCACATTTGGAAAGATACAATCTATCTTAGAAAATAACGACTTAAATTATTTTACCGCATAGCCTTATTGAATAAAAAAAAAAACTAAATAACCCTATTTCTTTTTTTTTCTTTTTAAAGAGTCAACAATTACTGGGTCACACCTGTGCACTGCAATTTGCTGCTACACCTGATCCACTGACAAGCGTCATTTTGTCACTAAAAGGACCCCGATAGGACAGAATGTTTGTCACGTAAATGTTTTAAAAGAAGGTTGTCTATTTTCTTAACTGAATTTTGCAATATTGATTCTTATATAATGCTTAAAACATTTTTAAATGATCAAAGATAAATAGCAAAGACATTTCTGATTTTCAAAAATACAATAAAGTAATAATGCATTCTAAAGAACAGGATTTCATTGACTCTCTGAGTAAAGTGAGATAATAACAGGGTCTCACAGCATTCAGGCCGCAGAGCTGATAGCAGGCCATGCTGACGATGATGGTGATGAGCTGCCAGCGAACAGCCTGGCTCCGCAGCAGCTGCAGCACAGAGGCGGTTTGCACGTTGTCCTGCGCACGAGACTCCGCATGGACCTCCTCCAGCTCCTGAGACACGTCTTTCTTCCCCAACAACCTCTGGAAAGCTGACACAGAAACACACACAGTGTTAAAATGATCCAAAGATAAAAGCAAACATTTATTTTATCCAAAAGAGATTAAGATTTATCCTTGTAAATGGATCAATTAGTTCAAAACTGAACGCTAAATAAGACTAAATTCAAATCAGATTTTCTGTATTACACTTGTCTTATTGAGTGAGTATAAGACGCTGCATATTTGTGATGTGTAATGTGTATTCTAACTGTGACTTGTGTTCCTTAATCTGGCCTCCATAAAGTGGGTAATTTGGGTAATGCAGGCCCTCGGTTCCCAGGTGACAGGCTGCGTGATCGGTGCGGATATTTACATTTCCCAGTTGAATTGTTACTGGAGGGGGAGAATTTCTGCGCAAAACAGAATCAGCCAACTTAGTTATTGTAATGCATGGCTTTGTTTATGCTTTCAAAGTGTAGTCCTGTGACAATGCTAATTACTATGTGTGGTTTCATATTTTCATTTAATCTCACCTTTTAATGTTTTCACAGTAAAAAAAGGGAAATATGTCAATAAGTGGAGTTACTGACCTGGTGGCACTAAGAAAATACATAATGAGTGGATCCAAGCAGTGGTTTTTTTTAATGAGGGATTGCCTTTCCAATTGGGATTGCATTCAACACATGAATTAGGCCTCAGGAATACATATAATACATGTTGATGAGAACAATTAAAATAAACACAACTCATTGCGAGTTAGGAAACTTCACAGGAGTCCTCCAATTGTAGTCAGAGGGATTTGTGACAAACCATGAGGCTGCATTGTGGTCCCGCCATGTCGTCAATTTCAATGCTTCCTCTCAGATACATAATTCATCAACACCATATTACATTTTATTGCAGCCCTCTCTCTATCTGCTAGCCACAGTAATTGAAGGAAGTGAATGTTCAAATATGCTCTATTGTTCCATCTATAATTCAAAGCCATTTCTATGATGAAACAACTTATTTTATTAAACGCTCTGCGAATGTTGATCAAAGATTCAAGCGTGCACTTTACTCTGCATCGGCCAATCAGCTAGCAGCCACCTCACTATGAGTGTTTTCCTGGTTCGTTAATGGTGGAACGATTGATATCTGGACAGGAGAAAGCCTAAACATCTTCCGTCGCAGTCTGAAACCCCCCTGTTTTGACTGCATCTTGGCCAATAAAAGAAAAAGAAAAAAACACTATTTTATGTACATAGCACTTTAAAGGTTTGGCTTTAATTGCAATAGTACTTAAACTGGTTTGGACTATAGATCGCTAAATGTACCGGCAGGATTCTTGCTTTTGAGTTTGTTTTTTCTTGGT
Organism: Harpagifer antarcticus; assembly: GCA_902827135.1. Lineage (NCBI taxonomy): Eukaryota > Metazoa > Chordata > Actinopteri > Perciformes > Harpagiferidae > Harpagifer > Harpagifer antarcticus. The sequence continues at coordinate 666,064 of CADEHL010001034.1, forward strand.
TGAATGCACTGATTGTAAGTCGCTTTGGATAAAAGCGTCAGCTGAATTAAATGTAATGTTATGTAATGAAAATTATAAACGTTACAAAATTGTCATTAATTATGTTTTTCTATCAGTCAAAAGGCGGACAAAAAACAGAAATACATCGATATTCAATATTTGTATGTGCATAGCTGAACGGGTTTCTAGCAATTATTTTCAACTTCACCAGTTGAAGGTTGTTTGAACTTGAAGGTGATGGACTGGAGGCAATATGTGGGTCTAAAGCAACCTCTTTACTCACTTTAATCCCTTTAACTATCCCTGGGGTTATGGGAATTCGAGGTGGGTACAGGGCAGGCTAAGGACACAACCTAGAATAGCAAATCCATATACAGTACACCGAGCAGGACTAAAAGCAGATCATTAGGATGTGGTGGAGAGGGGTGAACAGTGTGAACAGGGACCACCAAAGTGGGCAGGAAGATATGTCCGGGTCTCCAGGGTGGCATGAAGGATGTGTGTGTCTGTGGTTGCAAATACAACTGTTCGTGGTGCAGTGCACAAGGCAGGAATTCGATATTGTATGTCTTGGAGAGAAAGCGTCAAGCCAAAAGGTTTGCTTCACCATAATGTACCTATAATTGATATTCAACAGATGTTATGTACAATCTGCACCCAGGGGAAGGACTGAAACAATACTAAAGAGTTGCATGTGTCACATACTGTAACATATAAGTCCTCAAAAGTGTTGAGTTCAGAGAAAGCAGGACTCATCTTTGTAACCATGTTTTACTGTGTTACAAATATTTAGAGTTCATTTCTGTAAAAGGGCAGCATCCATAAAAACAACCGTCTTACCATTTTTCAGTTGTGAAAATGGTAAATATCTAAAAAACCCTATTTTAAAAAACAACTACAGTGATGTAAAAAGGTACATCTTCATTTTAAATAAAGACAATGTATTTTATCTCATGTAAAAAACACAAGGCAACGAGAAAAGTGTATTCAGTTGAGTGCAGATCCCACCATGCTGAAAATAACCTTCTGTCTCCAGAATACGTTTCCCACCATGACATCTTATCTCAATGTGATTATCGCCGGGATGAGTATATGGAAATTAGTGTTAAATTGCTTCTCCCTGCTGATAGAAACTATGGCAACCTGCTCCAATCCAGGATCATGTCAGCTGCTTGACATGATATTGTGTCAATGGTGTGTTTGTAGAGACATGTTTTGTTGGCAATTATTATACATTGGGTTTTTCGTACCATGAGCGGGACAAATAAAAATGAAATGAAATATTGATGTTTGGAGATGGGACGTGTGACAGTGCCTTTGTCCCCACGGATAGAAGTCTCTTTCATTTTTCCTGCAGGAGGAGAGTTGGGCTCCGCTCCCTATCATTGATGTGGTGATGACTAGCAGCGTGCACAGTCTGACTGATGGACCTTTTGAAAAATGACAACATTGCTCTGGCATAAAACTAACATTGACACAGATGATAAATATTTAAAGAGTTTCTGAACGGGATTGAAAATAGGGTTAATCTGGAGGCATTTTTGGTTGAATTTTTTCAAGGCTGCTCTATATTTCTTTTGTTAAGGGCACCCGGATGGACTTATTGGGATTGACTCGAAAATAAACTGATAGGGTTATTGATCATTACCATTTTCATTGTAATTACCAATAAGCTGTATTATGTTGTGGCTTAGTGAAGAGCTTTGGTAAGAACATTTTATTGATTTGTCTGAAACTGCAAAACAAAAAGACACAAAAGGACATTGCTGGATTCAATCCCACGCTTTGCAGTAGGTCAAAGACCGGTGACCGCGGTCACTGAAACATCAGAGAGCAGAGAAAAAGACAACAAACAAGCTCGAGGTATAATCTGTGATTGAATTGGTGTCTTGAGAAGGTGAGACCTCATGTTGTATCTTTTAGTTTAGTCTCAACCCTGTAAAAGGTAAATTTACGCCTTGTATTCATTGGTAAAAATCATAAACGAGTGAATACAGTGGAGTCGAGGCTCCTAAAGTTAAGTGCAGTTCAGCAATTCCACTGACGGCCTTTAGCTTACAAAATGTTCTGATTCTTTAACCTGTGTTTTCCTATAATTGGAGCGCAGGATAAATACAGATATACAACATGACAAGAGACGGAATGGGGCTCAAGAGAACACGCTGTTCCTCTCCGACAGTGTGTGATAATAGGACACTACAGGGCCACCCTTACAAGTATGCTGACAACAATTCCCCAACCCCAGCGCTGTAACACAAGATAAAACATCGATCTGTCGCGCTGTTCAGACACAGGCAAAATGTTCTTTTGCCAGACACTCCTCTTTACCTCAAGGACCTTTTCAGACTGCCAGTCACAATCACCTTGGAAAACAGAAACTTTTGTTACGGTTGTAAACTTAAAAAGTGCTTGATTTTCAAAGTTCTCTTATTGCTCACTTCACCTTTTGTTTGTTGTGTAGGTTCAAAAGAGAAGTAGCACATTTCCTGATTGCAATTTGTTGAACAGACTCACGGTTGGAATTTTTAATTTGGTGTGAGCAACCAGTTACAAAGACAGATGGCAAATCGAGAGTGAGCTAAAAATAGAACTGCTCCATCAAGAGAAGTGAAAGCACCGTCCTTGAATTTAAAGTTTAAATAAAAGAAATCAAGTTTTGTGATAAGCTGCATTGCTCTCTAACTATTTATTTGCCATTTTGCCGGTCATTTGTACTGCCCAATTGGCAAATTTAGATGCAATAAAGGATTTGAGAGAGAACGTCTACGGCTAACCTCTTTAAACTGATATCTGCTTATGAATTCAAGTGAATATAAAAAAAAGTTAGCAAAAAAACGTGTCCGACAAAACAGATCAAAGACATATCTGAAATCCGTTTTTTTTGTACGACCTTGTTGATACATGCCGTTTGAAACATGCCTTTACCCCATGCTGTTCCTTCCCTGTCATCATGTCTTGAAGATAGGACAAATTATTATGTTTCAAAACTTCCCTTTTTTGGTTTAAGTTTTCTTTCCTCAATATCTGGTTATGATAGCTTCAGTTTAAAGTATTTAAGATTTAAAGCAGGTAGCTACAGTATTCAACATATTCGGTTGTGGTCATATTTGTGTGGCATATGAATTAGGGTATAAGAAAATAAAGTGTTGTTAAATATAAACATATTTCCCTTATGTAGTTTCACAACATTTAAAAATGATTAAATATTGGACAAATCAATTCAATAAAAAGTGACGTGTGTGGTACCAACATTTCAAACACCTGTAATTTTGGGAACATTGCAACTGTGAACGGCTAATGGCCAAAGTTGGCATAATTTAAATGGTGCAAATTCCCAATAAAAAAGCAAAAAATTCAGATCTAGTTCACCTTAGATATTTTAATCATTTTTAAGTTCAAAGGTCCACTGGTAAACCCACTCTGATAAGTGTTAATGTATGATTCTGGCTGATTAGACTTCCTCTCTGGACTGTGTAGGCATGTACTAATTAAAGGGGACCTATCATGCAAAATGCACCTTTGCACGTCTTTTATACATGAATATGTGTCCCCGGTGTTCCAGGGAACTCACCAAGTGTCAGAAAACACAACCCTCTCTATTTTCCTCCTTCGCCAAATCTCTAAAAAAGGGGCTGCAACGGATCTTAAAAAAATGGATCCAGATTTCAACACTTTTCTACGTCACAAAGACGTGCTCCGCTTATTGGTCAACTCTCCACCTATCAGGAGAATGAGCCACGGCCACGTGCATTGCCAAACCTCTCATTCGCATATAGGCTATCGGCAGGCTAAATCACCCCCAGTCACATCTGTGTTTTTGCCTGCTCTTGCCAGGATGTCTAAGCCAGTTAAACGTTGTGCTGTTGTTGGCTGCAAGACTCGAGACAGGGGACTGCATGCAATGACATCAGTGGAAAAAGAAAATAATCTGTGGCTAGACTTCATTTTCAAGGGACATGTGCCAGAAGACCCCGGCAGATTTCTGTTTGTGTGTTCCAAACATTTTACCACGGACATGTGTATGAACTTGTCTCAAGTCCAACACGGATATGCCTCCAAACTAATGCTACACCCGGGATCAATACCAACCATCCGGGACCAGGCCAGTGAGGACACATCCAATTTTGAAGCTGTAAGTTTTTATTTAGCAGTGTTTTTCCTGATAAAGCTATCTCTAGCTTGTATATGTAGCATGTAGCTTCGCCGTATCAATGTCACCTCAAACCCAAATAGTAATCGGTTAGGTGTTTATATGTTTTTGTAACATTTTATTTTGTACGCTCCGCAGTCTTTGCTTTGTCTTTTATTTTAATTATCAGGCATTTGCGAACATGTTCAGACTGCCGTAATGGCAATCTGTGTGAAGGCTGTAAAGCCACACCCTAGCCGATAACACAAGTATTTATTCTCCTTTGTATTAGTATGTTGTATCCTCTAAAATCATATTGAGTAAGTTATAATAACAAACGTAATCTTCTGTAGGTAAGTGCCGTTTTTTCCAGCGTTATGTAAAAGCTTTTGTGATTGTAGTCTGTAAGAACGATCAGATATCATTGACCTGTAAGCTAAGCTACGCTACGCTACGCTAATGAGACATGCCGTTTTTTGCAGCGTTATATGTAAAAGATTTTGTGTGTTTACTTGTTTACGCACATGAATATAAATGGGGGTGTGTTAGGATACAACACTGTGTGTATGTATGTGAGGGGACACACACACCACAAGGAAAACGGAGCTAAAGCCCTGGTCTGTTGTTGTTGACGAGGCCTTACCTCTAGCAACAGGCTAATTAGCAGCTAGCACTCATTACAGTCAGTCTACTCAGCTCAGCCCCTCTCCAACACATCATCTGTATTGAGTCAGAAACACAGCATGCACGTTACGGTTCAAAACTAACTCAGATTGGAAAAGGAGCTTTGCTAAATAGAGAGTTTTAAGCCCCATCTTTTGGGATTTCCGACTATATTTATCCAAATAGTATTTTCTCATCCTGAATACTAAGTTGAGATGATTTTGTTCTAACTATGTTTTCTTCTTTACAGGCCAGCACCTCACATGCTACCAGCAGATTACCTGTGATGATAGATTCTGCATGTCAGACTGACCCACCCATCGTACACAGCTATCCTCGAGGACTCTTGGTTCACATCGAAGTACAGGTTAGAAGCACGTTTTTCAAATGTTCTTTGGATACATCTTGACATTCTGATGTTGTAGCCTTTAATTTGTGTGCTTCTAATTGTTGTAAAATATTTTTGTTTTATCTTTTGTTTTGTTTTTAATGTCAAATACAATTATGTTACAGCTATCCAGGCTAAAATTCCCTGCAGAAGCGTTGGTGTCGAAACACTTCCGTTGCCATGCCATCATCCTGCGCTTTGCTCCAAAGAATGTTGTGTTTCCATTTCTTGTAAATAAACCATAGTTACTTACTAATTAGTGACAATTTGTACATCCTTTGCTATTATTTACATTTTTTTTTCTCATGGCGGAAATGAAAGACTTTACCTGGCAGCCCTGCACTACAATGAAAACGCTGAGCGTGCACAAGCCACTACATCCACTGGAAACCCTCTGTATATAAACTGCAGTTCCTAAAGGCCAGGATGGGAGAATGCAGAGCAAAACCAGTAAAGACTGACCCCACATTCCGTAAGTGTTTAAAATATTTATTATACAACTATTTACAAATATAAAATTAGAAAGAACTTTCAGTTTTGTACATGCATATACTAATCTAAACCACATTTTTTGTTGTGCTTTTTTTAACATTGCACAGGCTACGTGGCCAACTTGATGGACCTCATCTTCGACCAAGTCTTTGTGGACCCTGCACCATTATGAGCGACCTGACAGGGAGGAGGTCATCGCCGGGTATGCTACACGGTTCAATTTGGCTGCTGTCGGAACCCAACATAGACATTTCACGGATCAGGAAACTCCTTGCGAATCCTGAGGACAACGCAGGCCGGAATCACCACTCTGATCCTGCGTCCAAGGAAGCCCCAGCACCAGCTCACAAAGCTTCTGTAGGCTAGATACCTGTGACGCCTGAAATCATAAAAAAAATATTTAGTGTCATTTATACAAAATACAAGTTCAAAGAACTGTTGATTTTGACAATAAAGTTCCGAGTTGATATCGAATGTGTCGTAATTATTCATGTTTGGATGGGTAAAGAATATTCTGATTTCAAAAGCATAAGGTTGTGTGTGGACTTTTTTGTCGTACACATTGGTGTGTTATGCCATTGCTGTGTAGTATATAATATAATAGTACATGTACAATGACAGAATGAAAGATTGCATAAAGCCATATACACCAGTATTTATTTCCATGAACAATATTAGCATTCGTTTTACAATTTCAGTCAAAACAAACCAATCACTGCTCTATTTGCCTCAACTGTAGTCCACCATGTTCAGCTCTGTAAATATTCAATGCATTCTGCAGGGAGAACACATTCAGGCACACTCATGCTCCAATCCAGGATGGTCCACCATACAGGTTACAGATTCCTCATGTTCCTGCATCCGTCTTGACACCTAGTGTGATAAACATATATTGAATGACATGTGAAAAATGTATTCTCTAAACAGACAACTTAGTGAAGCTATCAAACATGTTACCTGTGGTATCTCCATGCAGCACATGCTCCGGATCAGAAGGCATTGTGGCGCAATTTGCACATCTGTAGAAAGAAGTAAATAACTGAGCTTTTAAAAACACATGAAACACACACATTGCTGACAACTGAGGTGTTGGAGTTATACTTTTTATCACCCTAAGTTATTGAACTTTCCAACGGTTGTTGCACGATGTTGGAAGAAAAGGACTGTAAACTATTAAACGCAATGAGTCCATTGTATTTATGCTGAAAATATGAATGTCTCCCTTTATAAATATATATATGTATCGCTGTGTTTATGTTACAAACTCTAAGTTACAAACTGTACACATTGCATTCTTGCTAATTAGCCAAAATATGAACGGAATAAGTAGCAAGCATCGTAACAAACAGAGTAAAAATAAATAGGGACAACAGCTTGTCAACTAACCATTCGGAAACGTCCTGCTGCAACCGAGATGTTTGCACCTCCACCAAAACCTCCGCTGCTTCAGGGTCAGTTTCTGGATCAAATTGATAATATGCTTGAACACATGCATTGCTCTGAGATGACATGTTTATTCCACACTCGTAATCACAGCACGCATGGTAACGTGACTCCCGCCGGCTCATGCCCCCCTCTTCTGCAGGGGGGCGTGGTCAGCTGCTGCTCAGAATTTTCATAGACAGGTTTGGAATAGAGCGAAAATGAGCGAAACGAGGCATGGCTAAAAAATGATCTGTTTGGTATTTTGAAAAATAAAATGTATAAATATACCTTATATAGTGCAGTAGAATATTTGAATGTATTAATGATTTGGGTAAAACTGTGAGCTGGGTTTTTGAGGCCTACCCCACATGTGACTTTTGAGAGACCATATGTGCTTTTGAGGACAAAGGGAGATGGGGGAAGGTGGCCGCATGTTTTGACTTGCACTGTATGCAAATGCTCTCGCCACCTGTGAGTGGGGGAATTTAAGATTTGGGGTGTGGGATATTTGGGCTGCCAATCAAAGGGGAGAGATCGGATGATCCCTCCCATTGCTTCAGCATAAAGGCAGAAGACACAACTGAATTCTCTCTTTCTGCTGGCTGGCTGACGTGATCACCAGGTAATTTGGGTTCCCAAGTATATTGTATTGAATGTATTATTGTATTGTATGTATTATTGTATTGAATGTAATGATTTCTGTTGCATTGTAATATTGCCATTAAAGTAGAGTATTGTTGACTTGGTGGCACTGAATTCCTTCCATATAAAACAGCTCTAGACGGACGCGGAGAGATTTGAAACGTGGAGCGTAAATCCCTTTCAATATCTAACAAATGGTGAGCCGACGTGCAGGATAACGAGCTGAGGAGGAATTCAGACGACCGGATTGGGTCGGGAATAAGCGCTTTTAAACACCTCAGACAATCAAGCAGGGCCCTGCATAACTCTAAGGTACTTACAGACGCCTGTTATGAAAATCGATTGTCTGTGATTGAATACACTAAAATTTTAGGATTGTCTGAAGGCGTTTCACGGTGTTTTTAAAGTTAAATGGAATATACAATGCATATTTTATTATATAAGAAACATAGTCGTTGATCGCAGGTAGATATAGTCCTGCGTGGCGTACATAGACAGTTTGGCGCGGATCTGCAGGTAGATATAGTCCTGAGTGGCGTACATAAGAGCAGTTTAGCGCGGATCTGTAGGTATTTTAGTCCACAGTGGCGTAGGGCCGGTGCAGGCTGTGTGTTGTGTGGTTTGATTCCCGCACGACAGACCTGGAAATCCGATATTTCAGATCGGATCGCCGTCTAAAAACTGGGAGTTTTTACAGGACAGACGAACGCTTAAAGCTAAAAGCCGGAGGTCTGTTTTATGGTAGTTACTCAATATCGGCGGATCTCAAAAAAGCACTCGGATGAGTGAGGCTCATTTGTGGTCTGCTGCATCGAGGCCTGAAAGGGGTAGTACACCTTTGACATTTTTATATGAATTTAGCTTCAAGCGCTGAGTTTAAACATTACATTGCTGACCGGTATTGAAGACGGGAAGCGCGTTAATAGTAACTACGACAATATCCCAGTATATTAATACATGTGAGCACGTATTAATTGAGTCAGATAAATAAAAGCGAAGTGAATATGGAACGACAGAATGCTAAAAACGATTCTGAAATTCCAGGGAATTACCGGGAGCAATGGGAACAGATTAAGAGATTGATTTTAAGCAGTATCAAACAGGGGGCTAAAGAAAAGGCTTGTACTGATCTCCGATTCCTACACGATAAAATGATAACAGAGAATAGAGTGGGAGATGACGACACCATAGGTAATTTGGGCACAGCATTGAATGTATATGAAAGACAGATTGTAAAGCAACTTGCACACCTAAACGAACAGAAACCCAGATGGTTTGCTCGTAGCAAATGGAACAAACAGACGCAGGCACTAGATAGATTGAGGAGGGTTTGTCACAATGCTGCCCTCACAATGATTGGAATTACAATTCCTCCCGTCACAGACCAAAATCTCCCGGGTGCAATGGCAATCCACAGCCCCATAAAAACAGATGAATTTAACACTCTTCTGTTCCCTCATGGTGTTAAAGACACAGAGGTGCCTACAGATGGCGACATTCTGGACTATGTCGCAGAACGAGTCGAATATTTTAGAACAATGCAAAATAATGTTGTCTCTAACTCAGAGCAGAAATCTCAAACGGAGCCCAAACTAAATCCTGCTATTCTCACACGCTCCTCTCTCCTTTACCCGGATTTAGGTAGTTTGATTACGCAAACCCCTCCCCCTTATTCTCTACCCGATGAAAGCGCAAATAAATTACAAATGATATTGACAGATGCATCGGAAACAGAAGGAGAGGAGACGGCCATAAGCTCAGGGAACTATAGAATGATGGGAACAGTAGCATTGACTCCGCTGAGGGGCGTCCCTACTCCAGAGACAAGACTAAAAGTTAAAAAAACACAAGTTTCCTCCTCGTTAGACAGAATACACAGGCGCGCTGAGGAGGGGGAGAGAGGTGAGCCTTTTCAGAACAGATCGCGCCAGACGTCTACGTCTTATCACCCATGTACGAAGGGGGACAGTGGTGAAGGGATAGCGGGCCATAAAAGGGAGAGGGACACAGCAAGCCATGAAACTGAGGAGTTTTACGATGAAGCAGGAGGCCAGTGTCGTAAAAGACAGCTATGAGGACACTTTGAAGCAGGACGCCAGGGTCGTAAAGTTCCCAGGTCACAGCTCTCGCCTCTGCATCCTATGCATTACCATTCTTTCTGGATGTTTCTGAAAATGAAAACACAGTAAATGGGATTCTTTTTCAGAAAAGGGGGGGTTGTTAGACAATGGGTCAGTGTTACACTGGACAGAGTGGAAACTATTAATTTGATATTTACATTTTTATAGTCTAAAATCTATTGTAGTATTTTTTTAGGTATCATAAAACAGCACTGTTTTAGCTTTTTAGGTCAAGTTAATTGAAGATTTGAGAATGTTAATTGGGCGTCCCTAAAAATGGTGGGATGTACTACACAAATGATCTGTTAAATTCTGATATTAGATTAATCAGATGACATGTCTTATTTTTATACAGTCCTTTAATGACAGATGTTAAAAACCTGGACACTTATTTTTATTTTTATGCATATACTGCCATCAGGCATATATTTAAATCCAGAGACAGATGCAGTCTCTGTTTGAACAAATATCACAATGAAAAATAGTGGTAGCAAATAATCTTTATGTCAAATCATGTCGGGAAGAGATGAGGAGTTTTGTTTTGAAACAAAATTTTGAACTGAGCCATGTTGGTTTTCAAAAAGCTGACTTTTCAAAATGAAACAGATCACTTTTGAGTGTACAGTAGCAGTTTGCATGGAGATTTATTTGTGAACACTACAGTAGCAGGATGTATTTACCTGTCCTAGGAAAGGGACAGATTATAAGTAAAAGACTGGTTAGAAATGGAAATAAGAAAAGGTTGTTGAAGGCTGAAGAGAAAAGAGAACAGATGGATAGAAGAAGACTGAAATAGATGGACAGGGCAAGATATTAAATGTATTGAAGTGATATCTTGCTCAGAAGGATAAAAGGTGGTTAAAATACCACGAGTGAAGTTGGAAAAAGTATGTAGGAGAGAGAGAGAGAGAGAGAGAGACAAGACAATTAAGATGTTTGAAAAGATTAGAAAGAGTAAAAGTTATATAAAGTTAACTACTATTCTGGACAATGTCATATTGTTTTATGAGTAAAAAACATGAAATAAAATATATTACTAGATATAAGAAAACATGTGAAGAGACAGGCATGAAATGGTTAGACGCATTGCCTCTAGCTCTTATGTCAATCAGGAGCTCAATTAACAAAGGGACAGGTTTCTCTCCATTTGAGCTCACTCATGGTCACCAGTTCCCAGGAGCCCTGAGCGTAGGATTGAGGGATTTGTATCAGATTTCTCCACACAGGTTACAGAGGCAAAAGGGGGACATCAGACCCAAGTGGCTGAGACCCAGGTTCTCTGGACCCCATCGGGTGATGCAGAGGACATCTCACGCTGTCCGCTTGGAAGGGAAAGGAGACATCTGGTACCACTGGAATCAGTGCGCAGTGGGGAAACCTCCAGGAAGGATGTGTGAAAGCTGTCATCATCCTCCTTGTGGCCTGCTGTACCTGTCCAAGGTAGCCCTGCGTGATGAAGCTGTGACCATTCCAACGACAGGTGGCGAGGGCTCTCGCCCTTCGGGGGGAGAAACCAAGCAAGGGTGGCGACTCCACGGTGTGGGAAGCGTATCCAAGGACGCAGGATCAGGAGTTCCGGGTCTCGCCACGGATGGAAGTACCTAACACTATGCAGACAGTGAAACCAGGAGAGTGAGTGTTCACCAGAGCGATAAAGAGGAGGAGCAGGCACTCGCCAAAGGGGGAGGGTCCCTACCAAGCACTCCTGTCTACATCGACTGCAGTTAGAGTGGCGGAGAGACCATCCTGGATACATCTGACTGTGAGGCTGTTTTAAACCTAAAAGACAGAAACTCGCCTCTACTGTGGTGAAGTCTGGCTACAAAGGGAGGTGATTTCCAATAAGGGCACTTGTCTCAAACCAGTGAAGAAACCAACAGAACCCAGTAGAATTTAAAGAGTGGACGTGAGCAGGGAAACAGTAACGGGTCTGAGGGATAGAAACTGACGATGTACAGAGAAAGAATTAGACCATGGGGATTACATTAAAACATGTGCCTATACAATCTACCTACCTCAGCCGTTTGGGTACTTTTGTATATGAATTTTTGATCTTTTACAATCATTTGTATTTTTCCAAGGTCTATGTTATTCCGGAGTATAAACAGGAGGGATATGTGGGAGACATACTGTTGTCTCCACTCTTTGGGAAGTTTGAATGCACTGATATCATGTGTGGCTCTGAACTGTATATGACCTTGCAGCTGCCTCTTCTTATGATAGGAGGCAGAGCATTTCAGGTTGTTGATATTTATGAGAAGACAGACTTGCTGTCTCCTAAATATCTCATTTTGACTAAAGCGGAATGAAGTATACATGAAGTAATGTTAAAGCTTGAAGACACTGCAATCTTGCAGATTACAGATTAATTGAATCACCACTGTGAAGGTTATACCTTAGGACGATTGACTATACTCAATCATTCTGATTGAAGGGTTTTAACTTTGTTGTTACTAAGTGAGGTAATTGATGTATGGAGTTATTTACATATTTTAGTATTTCTAACACGGTCGTATGAAGTTGATATGTGGAGCCATTTCTGAACGTTTAAATAGTCTGAATCCCAGAATGAATGTGAATGTCTTGAAAATAGTTGATTTATTAAATTTAAATCAAAAGGGGGATTGCAGTAGAATATTTGAATGTATTAATGATTTGGGTAAAACTGTGAGCTGGGTTTTTGAGGCCTACCCCACATGTGACTTTTGAGAGACCATATGTGCTTTTGAGGACAAAGGGAGATGGGGGAAGGTGGCTGCATGTTTTGACTTGCACTGTATGCAAATGCTCTCGCCACCTGTGAGTGGGGGAATTTAAGATTTGGGGTGTGGAATATTTGGGCTGCCAATCAAAGGGGAGAGATCGGATGATCCCTCCCATTGCTTCAGCATAAAGGCAGAAGACACAACTGAATTCTCTCTCTTTCTGCTGGCTGGCTGACGTGATCACCAGGTAATTTGGGTTCCCAAGTATATTGTATTGAATGTATTATTGTATTGTATGTATTATTGTATTGAATGTAATGATTTCTGTTGCATTGTAATATTGCCATTAAAGTAGAGTATTGTTGACTTGGTGGCACTGAATTCCTTCCATATAAAACAGCTCTAGACGGACGCGGAGAGATTTGAAACGTGGAGCGTAAATCCCTTTCAATATCTAACAATAGGTATGGTCATACACTATATCATTTAAATATAGCATGATAGGTCTCCTTTAAGTTTCTCATATTTGATGCACAGCTTGAAAAAGGAAAGATTAAGCCTTTATCACACTTATTGGTGCGTGGGTTCTAGAGACCATAAATCTCAGCATCAATCCACCTACCTTCTACCTGAGCGGAGGTCTAATCAGTCAAACCTGTGTGGGTGTGCAAAGCCTATAAATGTCTACAAATTAGTATTCTACAGTTATACTGCAATGCTTCCAAGCATAAGGTATATCATTAAACTGTGATGACCTCCATCTCAAAGTCAGCAAAACCAAGGAGCTGATTGTGGATTACAGGAAGCAGCAGAGAGAGGGACACGCCCCCATCGCCATCAATGGGACTACGGTAGAGAGAGTCAGCAGCTTCAGGTTCATCTGTGTCCACATCAATGAGGACCTGACATGGACTCTTCACACCACCACCATCACCAAGAAAGCTAGACAGCGGCTCTTCTTCCTCCGCAGGCTGAGGAGGTTCAACATGGACTCCAGGTTACTCTGCAACTTCTACAGGTGCACATAGAGCATCCTGACCTCCTACAGGTGCACCATAGAGAGAATCCTGACGGGCTGCATCACTGCCTGTTATGGCAGCTGCACCACCCTCAACCGTAAGACTTTACAGAGGGTGGTGAAAACTGCACAGCACATCACCAGGACGGAGCTGCCATCCATGGAGGATCTCTACTCCCAGTGGCTCAAGAAAAAAGACCACAGGATTATCAAGGACACCATCACCCCAGCCACAAACTGTTCTGTCTGCTGCCGTCTGGCAGGCGGTACCGCAGCATCAGGCCAAAAACCACCTGACTCAGAGACAGTTTCATCCCACAGGCTTTAAGATTATTTAACACCGGAGTTTGCACTATCTTTATTTGTATTGTTGTTGTTTATATATATTTGTTTATGTTTTGTAAATTGCACTGTTCAGGGTTAGGGTTAGCTGCCTTTTTATCCAGTGGACTAGATGTTGCATCAGGGGTCCCCCAAGGCTCTGCTTTGGGCCTCATTTTAGTTGACTGTCTCTGGTAACAACCTGGGTAACATGTTCCCAATGCACAGTTCAATTTCTACGCCGATGATACTATCATTTACTGCTGTGGTGCCATCCTTGTTCAATCCTGATTCATCTCCAATCTGCATCTCATACTTTAGAACAGGGGTGGGGAACCTCCGGCACCCGGACCGTATACGTCCGGCGAGACCATTTGATACGGCCCTTGAGGTAATTTATAAACACACGCAAAAAAGAATTTATTTTAAGAAATCTAGACTGCAAAATAATTAAACAAGCGAGTGCCTGTTTTTCCTGGCCAAGGTCAGGGTCCATCACGTGGTATATATGTCTCGTCTGACTGGGGTGCAGTTCTGACGGAGAGCACCAGAACGCGCCTCCGGCACTTCAGATAAGGAGCCGTACACATGCCGCAGTTTTTGCGTGGCTATGTCTTTAGTTGTAAGCCCAGTGGCGATCTGTTCATCTGTCATACTGATCATACAGTCAATAACTTTGTTGTTATTAGCATCTGGTTAGCTAGCTATGCTAACGAATATAAGAAGCTTTTTCTACAACCAGTGAGGTAAAGGCACATCTTTATATGATCATTATAGTTATAAAAAAATAAGAGAATAAAGTAAACAGGTATAAAATACTATATGACAGTAAAAAAAAGTTGTTAATAAACAAGAACACAGTTTGAAAGGAGAGTGATTTGTAAAATATCCATAAAGAAAAATAAATCTGCTTACAGTTCTGTTTCATATGGGTGTTGAGAGATGTTTCCATAGATCTCCTAATGTTGCTCTCAAAGTGCACCAGATTGATGCTTTTAACTTCAACATTTAATAAAAAAAACCTTCCCGGGGGAGCATGCCCCCGGACCCCCCTTGAGGAGGTTAGGTCCCCCCCCCACTTAAATCATGTTCACATGGATAGGAAACTAAATTGCACACATCTTGTGTCCATATCTTTCTGTTTTGGTGGTCATGTGATGCCTTATCACATGAAGCTTATCTTCCTAACATTGTTACTTTTGAGGGCAGATCTGATTAGTTTCCAATCAGATGTAATAAGATATTTTATTTCCTTTACAATTCTTGTTTAAATGTTGATGCCTTACATGACTTGACTATAGTGATATGTGTTAGGATATTATTATAGTGGATTTACGCACCACGTTTCAAATATCCCCGCGTCCTTCGTGAGCTGTGTTATATGGAAGGAGTTCAGTGCCACCAAGTCAAGAATAATCTATTTAATGGCAATATTACAATGCACCAGAAATCATTACATTCAATACACTACACATACAAACACAGTATACTTACAACACAAAATACATATAACACAAATACACACAACATACAACACAAAACATACATACAACCTGGTGATCACGTCAGCCGGCCAGCAGAAAGAGACTGAACTCAGTTGTGTGTCCTGACTATATCCAGGAAGCAATGGGAGGGATCTCTGATTCCCCTACTTTGATTGGCAGCCCCAATGTCTCCATCCCCCCAAATCTTGAGTTTCTTCACTCACATGTGGCGAGAGCATTTGCATACAGTGCAAGTCAACAGATGCTGTAACCTCCCCCGCCAAATCCTTTGTCCTCAAACACCACATGGTCTCTCTAAAGTCACATGTGCTCGGGCTCAAAAGTCCAGCTCAGTTTTAACCCAAAATCATTCTCATTTTAAACTTATACATTTGGAGCTAACATGAATACATTCAAATATTCCTTACAACTCCCCCTTTTGATTTAACTCTAATAAATCAATTACTTTCAAGACATTCACATTCGTTCTGGGATTCAGACTATTTAAACGTTCAGAAATGGCTCCACATATCAACTTCATATGACCGTGTTAGAAATACAAAAATATGTAAATAACTCCATACATCAATTACATCACTTAGTAACCACAAAGTTAAAACCCTTCAATTATTCTGATTGAGTATAGTCAATCGTCATAAGGTATAACCTTCACAGTGGTGATTCAATTAATCTGTAATCGGCAAAATTGCAGTGTCTTCGAGCTTTAACATTACTTCATGTATACTTCATTCCGCTTTAGTTTCAGAGCCACACATGAGATATTTAGGAGACAGCAAGTCTGTCTTCTCATAAATATGAACAACCTGAAATGCCCTGCCTCCTTTCATCAGGAGAGGCAGCTGCAAGGTCAAATTCATATACAGTTCAGAGCCACACATGATATCAGTGCATTAAAACTTCCCAAAGAGTGGAGACAGTATGTCTCCAACATATCCCTCCTGTTTATACTCCGGAATAACATAGAACCTGGAAAGATACAAATGATTGTAAAAATTCATATACAAAAGTACCCAAACGTCTGAGGTAGGTAAATTGTATAGGCACATGTCTTAATGTAATCCCCATGGTCCAATTCTTTCTCTGTACATCGTCAGTTTCTATCCCTCAGACCCGTTACTGTTTCCCTGCTCACGTCCACTCTTTAAATTCCACTGGGTTCTGTTGGTTTCTTCACTGGTTTGAGACAAGTGCCCCTAGTGGACACCTCCCTTTGTAGCCAGACTTCACCACAGTAGAGGCGAGTTTCTGTGTTTCAGGTTTAAACAGCTTCACAGTCAGATGTATCCAGGATGGTCTCTCCGCCAGTCTAACTGCAGTCGATGTAGACAGGAGTGTTTGTTAGGGACCCTCCCCCTTTGGCGAGTGCCTGCTCCTCCTCTTTATCGCTCTGGTGAACACTCACTCTCCTGGTTTCACTGTCTGCGTAGTGTCAGGTACTTCCATCCGTGGCGAGACCCGGAACTCCTGATACTGCGTCCTTGGATACGCTTCCCACACCGTGGAGTCGCCACCCTTGCTTGGTCAGATACAGCAGGCCCAGCACGAGGAAGAGGATGACAGCTTTCACACATCCTTCCTGGAGGTTTCCCCACTGCGCACTGATTCCAGTGGTACCAGATGTCTCCTTTCCCTTCCAAGCGGACAGCGTGAGATGTCCTCTGCATCGCCCGATGGGGTTTGATGTCCCCCTTTTGCCTCTGTAATCTGTGTGGAGAAATCTGATACAAATCCCTCAACCCTACGCTCAGGGCTCCTGGGAACTGGTGACCATGAGTGAGCTCAAAGGAGACAAACCTGTCCCTTTGTTAATTGAGCTCCTGATTTACATAAGAACTAGGGGCCATGCGTCTAACCATTTCATGCCTGTCTCTTCACATGTTTTCTTATATCTTAGTAATATATTTTATTTCATGTTCTTTTACTCATAAAACAATATGACATTGTCCAGAATAGTAGTTAAGTTTATATAACTTTTACTCTTTCTAATCTTTTCAAACATCTTACTTGTCTTGTCTCTCTCTCTCTCTCTTACATACTTTTTCCAACTTCACTCGTGGTATTTTAACCACCTTTTATCCTTCTGAGCAAGATATCACTTCAACACATTTAATATCTTGCCCTGTCCATCTATTTCAGTCTTCTTTACTGCTATTTTTAATTTACCAATTGATTAATTCATGGTTAATACAACTTTTTATCTTTACTTATTTATCAAGTCAATTCAATTTCTTTAAATTTGTTTCTTTAAAATACATTAGTAGATACCTTGTGGAGTATTCACAATAACTAATCCTCTCTAGGATATGAAATCCATTCATCTTTAACAAGATACTATTTCCCTATTTATTTTTAGTTCATGATAACAATGGTATAAAAACCACACGTTTTACTCATAGCTAGTTTCTATGTCAAGATTATTATGTGTGACATAATAATCAGATGTCTTCTTTTATCCATCTGTTTTCTTTTCTCTTCAGCCTTCAACAACCTTTTCTTATTTCCATTTCTAACCAGTCTTTTACTTATAATCTGTCCCTTTCCTAGGACAGGTAAATACATCCTGCTACTGTAGTGTTCACAAATAAATCTCCATGCAAACTGCTACTGTACACTCAAAAGTGATCTGTTTCATTTTGAAAAGTCAGCTTTTTGAAAACCAACATGGCTCAGTTCAAACTTTTGTTTCAAAACAAAACTCCTCATCTCTTCCCGACATGATTTAACCTAAAGATGATTTGCTACCACTATTTTTCATTGTGATATTTGTTCAAACAGAGACTGCATCTGTCTCTGGATTTAAATATATGCCTGATGGCAGTATATTCATAAAAAATAAAAATAAGTGTCCAGGATTTTAACCTCTGTCATTAAAGGACTGTATAAAAATAAGACATGTCATCTGATTAATCTAAAATCAGAATTTAACAGATAATTTGTGTCGTACATCCCACCATTCTTAGGGACGCCTAATTAACATTCTCAAATCTTCAATTAACTTGACCTACAAAGCTAAAACAGTGTTGCTTTATGATACCTAAAAAAATACTACAATAGATTTTAGACTATAAAAATGTAAATATCAAATTCCCATTGTCTAACAACTCACTCCCCCTTTTCTGAAAAAGAATCCTGTGGATTCATTTTCAGAAACATGAAGAAAGAATGGTAGGCATAGGAGGCAGAGGCACATGCTGTGACCTGGGACCTTTACGACCCCGGCGTCCTGCTTCAAAGTGCCCTTAGGTATTTGTTTTACGACACTGGCCTCCTGCTTCATCGTAAATGAAGTTTGGGCTCAGTTTGAGAGTTGTGATCTGAGTTAGAGACAACAGTATTTTGCATTGTTCTAAAATATTCGACTCGTTCTGCGACATAGTTACAATCTGTCTTTCATCTAAGTTAAATCTATCCATGTTGTGTTACAAGCATGGTTAGATTTGTAACAGAATACAAAACTAACTGTATTTAGCGCTATATTTGCCTAAAAATCTTAACAAACACCAACTACAAATTAAAAATAAATTGATTTAGCAAAATGAACCCTTATGTGATTCAAAAATGTGACAAAAGAACAATGATTTGTCTTACCCAAGATTGTAGTCTAACAGAATGGCTCTTGACCACATGGGGTCAAATAACTTGGATGACCGGGGGCAGGGAAAAGAACACTCAAACGTGTGTAGAGAGAAATCACACTGCTTGCAGTCTGAGTTCACTAACAATTAAACCATACAAGGCCAGTTCATAACACACAAATTGTCCTCTTTGTATGTCTAAATCTAGGTAGAATAATCCACTATTATATTTAATTTGAATGTACTTAATTCTCTGAAAATCAATCTCTTAATCTGTTCCCATTGTACCCTGTAACTACCCGGAATTTCAGAATCGTTTTAAGCATTCTGTCGTTCCATATTCACTTCGCTTTTATTTATCTGACTCAATTAATATGTGCACTTCGCTTTTATTTATCTGACTCAATCAATCAACATGTGTTCACATGTATTAATATACTGGGCTATTGTCGTAGTTACTATTAACGCGCTTCCCGTCTTCAATACCGGTCAGCAATGTAATATTTAACCTCAGCGCTTGAAGCTAAATTCATATACTCAATGTAAAAGGTGTACTACCCCCTTTCAGCCACTAGATGGCAGCAGCAGACCACAAATGAGCCTCACTCATCCGTGTGCTTCATTGAGATCAATAAATATTGAGTAATTACCATATCACAGAACTCCGGCTCTTAGCTAAAGAGCGTTCGTCTGTGCTGTAAAACTCCTCAGTTTTAGGCGGCGACCCGATCTGAAATATCGGGTTTCCAGGTCTGGCGTGTGGGAATGAAACCTCACAACCCCCAGCCCTGCACCGTCTCTACGCCACTGTGGACTGAACTACCACAGATCCGCGCTAAACCGTTCATATGTACGCCACTCAGGACTTTATCTACCTGTAGATCCGCGACAAACTGTAATCAATATGTAAATATCTATGTACGTCACGCCGGACTCATATCTACCTGCGATCAACGACTATGTTTCTAAATATGCATTGTATATCCCATTTAAACTTTAAAAACACTGTGAAACGCCTTCAGACAATCCTAACATTTTAGTGTATTCAATCACAGACAATCGGTTCAATACAACAGGAGTCTGAAATACCTTTGAGTTGTGAAGGGCCCTTGTGATTGTCTGAAGCGTTTAAAAGCGCTTATTCTCGACCCAATCCGGTCGTCTGAATCCTCCTCAGCTCATTATTCTACTTGCACGTCGGGTCACCATCTGTTAGGATATTATTATAGTGGATTTACGCACCACGTTTCAAATATCCCCGCGTCCTTCGTGAGCTGTGTTATATGGAAGGAGTTCAGTGCCACCAAGTCAAGAATAATCTATTTAATGGCAATATTACAATGCACCAGAAATCATTACATTCAATACACTACACATACAAACACAGTATACTTACAACACAAAATACATATAACACAAATACACACAACATACAACACAAAACATACATACAACCTGGTGATCACGTCAGCCGGCCAGCAGAAAGAGACTGAACTCAGTTGTGTGTCCTGACTATATCCAGGAAGCAATGGGAGGGATCTCTGATTCCCCTACTTTGATTGGCAGCCCCAATGTCTCCATCCCCCCAAATCTTGAGTTTCTTCACTCACATGTGGCGAGAGCATTTGCATACAGTGCAAGTCAACAGATGCTGTGACCTCCCCCGCCAAATCCTTTGTCCTCAAACACCACATGGTCTCTCTAAAGTCACATGTGCTCGGGCTCAAAAGTCCAGCTCAGTTTTAACCCAAAATCATTCTCATTTTAAACTTATACATTTGGAGCTAACATGAATACATTCAAATATTCCTTACATATGTTGCACATGCAAGCCTCGGGGTACGTTGTGCCACAGTGCTCTGAACTTTGTGCCAGGTTGCACATCTCCTTCTCACCAATGCCCCCTTTACGTTTTTTTTTAATCTTATGAGATCAGTTGCATTCATTGACCTTGTGTCTCAATAACTGGTACAGATGTTTATTTAGGTTTAGCATTACGAGTAACACAAGCAACCACATATTCACAAAGCCCCCATATGTGATGTTTGGGAATAAACATCAAAGTAGTCAAACCACCCCAGAGACAAAACAGATCAAAGTCATATCTGACATCACATTTGTCTTCATGCTTCTTAAACACATGCAGTTTGAGCTCTGCTACCCCCTGCTGTGCCGTCTCATGACATTTTAACATTCAACAAACTCCCATGATAGTTACTCCCATGAAGTGTCTGAAGTTTGAAAGTGTTTGTTTGTCAAGATCCAGCATAGCCTATAGATTTCATGTAACTACATTATTTCACAGACGTAACAAGTACATTGCATTAAATGTAATGTGATAAAACATGTAGAACCGATTGATCCTTTAATATCTGCTCATGAAAGCTACAGGGCAATGTCTAATATGAACAGGAATATGGATTTAAATGTGATTTACCACAAGAAAGACTTAACCCTTATCCTTAAAGCCCCTGTCACACTGTCCCGAAATGGACACCCGATGGACACACGATAAAGGAAATGTTCGAATTTGGCTCTGATCGTAACAACATCGGGCCATTCGTGAGGGCATCTTAAGCCATTGTATGACCACTGGTGGAGTTTCTCAGGCTCCGGCAGCAACTTCGTGAGCGGCAACTTCGTAAGGCACTCGTGAGGGCATCTTGTCAAATCGTGTCATCATCGTGTCATCTTCGTGTTATCATCGGTGCCATCGGGCATTCGCCTTCACTCTGATCGGGGCGAATGCCCGATGGCACCGATGATAACAACATGCCCTCACGATGGCCTTACGAAGGGCAAAATTGACACACAAAGTCAACACGAAAATGAACCTTCGCAAGGTCCTTCTGCAATTTTTTGGCATGCCAAAGATTTTCCCACCGCTCACGAAGTTGCTGCTGGAGCCTGAGAAACTCCACCGGCCGTCATACGATGGCTTAAGATGCCCGCACGAATGGCTCGATGTTGCTACGATCAGAGCCGAATTTGAACATTTCCTTTATCGTGTTGCACAACAAAATTATGTAAACATATTATGTAAATAACCCAATTTGTGTTCTGTGAAACTGAAAAGGATATAATATATAATTTTGAAGGAGAGTTTTAAATGCCATTTTCTTAATGTCTTTCATTTGTTGTAAAGCACTTTGAATTGCCTTGTGTTGAAAAGTGCTCTATAAATAAACTTGCCTTGCCTTGCCTTGCCTTGACAGGAAGTTGTTGTTGCTATGGAAACAACATTACGGAGAAAACATAATATTTTCTACATATAAAGATGGATAAAGTAAAGAACAAAGTCTGAAGATATCAGTACTGTATCATAGCAGTGTTGTAGTCAAGTCACCAATTCACGAGTCCAAGTCACTCTCGAGTCCCCACTCTTCGAGTCCGAGTCCAAGTCCGAGTCACCTAGGGAGAGTCGTAGTCGAGTCCGAGTCCAAGTCCGAGTCACCCAAGGAGTGTCCGAGTCGAGTCCGAGTCCGAGTCATCATTACCTTTGTTCGAGTCCGAGTCCAAGTCCGAGTCACCCAAGAAGAGTCCAAGTCAAGTCCGAGTCACAAGTCTTCATGTATTAATCTTAGTGTCATCGTTATCGGCTGAATCTTTACTTATTGATTTGATCACATTACTCTGATGATAGTGTTCAATACAGCCTACCTATATATATATATATTAGGGCTGTCAGTCGATTAAAATATTTAATCGCGATTAATCGCATGATTGTCCATAGTTAATCGCAAATTAATCGCACATTTTTTATCTGTTCTAAATGTACCTTAGAGGAATATTTTTCAAGTTTTTAATACGCTTATCAACATATGAGTGGACAAATATGCTTTATGCTAATGTTTATTATCATTTGATGATAACACAATGACAAATATTCTCATGAATATTAAACACAACAACCTCTGAACATTACAAATATTCGCCTCAATTCAACCTGGAACCTCTCTCATTCAATAATACAATGTGTGTGTGTGTGTGTGTGTGTGTGTGTGTGTGTGTGTGTGTGTGTGTGTGTGTGTGTGTGTGTGTGTGTGTGTGTGTGTGTGTGTGTGTGTGTGTGTGTGTGTGTGTGTGTGTGTGTGTGTGTGTGTGTGTGTGTGTGTGTGTGTGATGGATCGTTGGAGCTATGTGCAACTCTGCTCGAACGGGAGCTGCCTGGACGCTGCAATCATGTTGCGCGCACTATCCGTGCTGAGTGTGCTGACTTTTCGTACAATGTCCCACTGTCTGGCTTCCTGCATAAAGTCAAGTGCTCGGCGCAGTTGTCGGCGAAATGTCGCTCCTCTGTTTTCATTTAAACAGCTCCTTATATCCGTTAGCGCAGCTAGCTAGCACCAGATGCTAACAACAACAACAATACACGTAAGGTCTCTCGCTCGGGCCACATATACATACACCCTCCCGGTCCTCCCGATGGCCAGTCGGTGCCTGCCGGTGAGCGTGGAAGTGTGGTCTGCCACAAGCGGACGGCAGGAGCGGGGCTGTCAGCATCAGCTTGTAGATGGTATTTTAAACTCGATGCGCTCTGAAACTACGGGGCGGCCGAGGACAAAAAATACACATGCGTTAATCGCGTTAAAATAATTAGTGGCGTTAATTTTTGTTTGCGTTAACGCGTTAACTTGACAGCCCTAATATATATATATATGAACTCCATCCTTAGAGTAATGTGTTATGGAGCCTCCGTGACAGAGATCATTTTCAGTCTCTAATTTTCACGTTCATTGTAGGCTAGGGCTAGGCTACTCATCTGCAGTATCACCAAGGACATTTATAGCTTTTTAACAGTATCTATCTAGACAATAAAACTGCACTTGGTCCCTAGGATGTGATATCAACCCCTACCTCCATCTAACCCGACATCTTAAAACCTTTGTGGAGTCAATTTAGTGGCTAACGTTAACGTGGGTTAGCAAGCTAACAATAGCATTTCTACTTACTTTTCTGGGTGCCGCCGTGAAAGGTGTCGATTGAAATTCGACGTTGTCCCAGTCTTCTCTTCTATCTTCTGTCCACATAATGTGCATTTTGCGCTGCTCTTTCCCAATATGGAAACGAAATCTTTAAAAGCATACAGCACGATGCGGGGTGTGTCTCTGGACATCTTTAGACTGGTATAGCAGCGGGGGCGCGCCCAGTACGTGAACTCGCCTCGCAGGTGCACACGCCAGGACACAGAGGACATCAGACTCCAGAGAAAACTTGCTCGAGTCCGAGTCCAAGTCCGAGTCACCTAGGGAGAGTCGTAGTCGAGTCCGAGTCCAAGTCCGAGTCATCGTGCGTGAGAATTCACGAGTCCGAGTCCGAGTCGCGTCAATCAGTGCGCGAGTCCGAGTCAAGTCACGAGTCCCGAAAATCGGCACTCGAGTCCGACTCGAGTCCGAGTCCAGGACTCGAGTACTCCATCTCTGTATCATAGTACTGTAACATAATTGTTTTTGGTACTTTCATTGCAGTTGTATGTCTTAAATGTAATGTAAATGTTGCCTTTGTGTGGTGTTCGGGGCCATCTTCGTGCGAAATTCACAATTCCATATTCGTGTGTCCATCGGGTGTCAATTTCGGGACAGTGTGACAGGGGCTTTATGGGTTTGCACAGCGAAATATTTTTTTGAAAACCCAGCAAAAACAATTGTGAAATACTGTTAAAGCCATAAGTCCCAGAAATGGGAAATGAGGCTGTGGTCCTTGTAAACAACTCTATCAATCCCCTGCAGATATGCTATAGTAATTTGTGCAATTGTGCCTTGACTTCTCTTTCCCTCTAGAATCATGTTTTAAGCCTGAGAAGAGTGTGGATGTGTTTGGTATATAGACCAGATTAAAACCTTTACAAGAACAATGTATTTGAATCCTTATGTGGCAGCTTTTATGCATTCTGCAGATAGGAAGAGAGGAGGGGCACATCTGTTTCTGTACACATGCAATACCTCGTTCTGCTCCGGCTTCATCCCTCCTCTCTATCAGCAGGTAGCGAGGACTCTCGGGCAGGAAGGGCATCGCACACATCTGCAGAACTGCCGGCAATGCGAGGAACGTAAACAGGTAGCTCCATCTAGTTTCCTGCAGTAAAAAAACAACAAAAGAACTGCATCAAAGCTTCAATCTTTTAATGCCATACTATACAAAGACGTGAGATAAAACTAATCTGTGGAAAAAGTGAATGCAGATGATACTCTCGTTAAGAATGTATGCAAGCAGTCATTATTATAAGGTTAAATGCATCATTACAATGAGTTACCATTTCAGTAGGAAAAATGCTTAGGCTTAAGGCAATCCTTTAAATGTGAAAGCATAGAATAAGACTTACGGTATGAAAGTGATGCAATTCATATGTTTCTTTAAAGCAAGAAAGATTTGAATGTTTGTATGAGTGAGAGGCTGCATTAAATAAGCAATAACAGTATGTTAGGCTCTGTATACAAATGGTGAATATGTGAAATGTCCCCATGAATAATAACTGAATAAATAGATATAAGCTGTATTGTGGTTGAATCTTCAAGAACAGGAATGAAGGAAACTGTGTCTTTTGTCATGGAGACTACACAGATGCAGAGAACATAAATGCATTTGTAGGGATGCACTTACTCATATACTGTCTCAGTTTCATTCCACTGTGATTTCTTCACAGAAGGCCTCTGAGGTTTAATATTTATCAAAGCCTGCTAATTGTATGGTAGCAGTTATCAAACACGGTATTTTCGCTCAATCGTCTCAAGGACCAACAACCGCAAAGAGCACCTGGTTAATTTGAGATGACCTTGGTCTTTAAATCATCCCTTCTGGAAAAACCTAGTTGCCGGATTTATACTCAAAAAAGTTATAGTTTGAAAAAGCAAATCCTATATGATACAAAGTATTTATTGAATGCATTGAAAAGATCTAACAGATTAGTCATCATCTTTCTGAGCCTATTATTAACACTAGAAGAGGGTCTGTGTCATTGACGGTCACCACCATCATGCACCATAATGGATCTCTGACTCATGTACGGCTAAAACAAACAGGCTTTGTGTATACAGCATTGCACTCAGGAAATAGGACAGGATGCACAGCTTTATGTACTGGGCAGATCTAGTCTTCATGAACTCACTTGAGCAAACAAGACAGATGTTTGTAGTTCTGGAGAGAATTTGGCAAAGAGGTGCCCTTTTAGGGAGAAAAACTCAACTCTTATTAAGTCTGATGATGAACAAATTGCCCAACATTTGCTCGGTGAAAACAAAACTGAAAAGGTCAGTCTGTAAAACTTTAAAATGAAAACGGTAATAAACTTATCTTCAATTCAGCCAGGGCTGCAAATTAACCCTACACTCACAATGTATAATATCAATTCAGTTTAGGGAGTAAAGTATGTGCTATACTATACGGTACAATGCAACTTCCAAAACAAAAAGTTAAATGCCCAACAGATTTAAAATAACATAACATTCATCTGTTTGCAACTTATATATATCATATAAACCAATATTCCAATTACTGTATACTGTATAGACTATTCTGCTCAGTTTCTATCATATTCTGTTTCTATTATATTCTATTTTATTTTTCTTGTACTATTTTATCTGTTTATTGTGTTGCACTGTTGGAGGAGCGTGTGACCTAAGATGTTCATTGTCATATCCACACCGTAGCTATGCACACAATAAAAGCCTTGAAAACTTGAAAAACGTGAGTACTGTAAGAATATGTTGGTCAATTCAGGGCAACAGAAAAACTGTAAACATTGGTGTAAAGATGATATGGCAAACGTCAACAGTTGCTTATGTAGACATCCGGCCAACATTACTACAGTAGTCCTGTTTCTGACTCGTGTTCTATATTAATTATTTTTTTACCTCAGTTTTCAGTCTCCACCATATCCAAAGGGAAATATTTAGATTTTCAGCAAGCGAAGCCAGCATTGAAAAGGTAAAACTGAAGTTTCTTAAATTGCCACCTGAGGATGGCTCCACAAAGAGTCAATCCCCTTGGACCCCCAAGTTAAATTGCCTAACTTTAGAGCATAAATTAACATGTTTACAGCCTGGAGAAAAAAAAAGCTTTTGATCTCTATAGCTAATATCACAGACAATATTGCGTCGAGGTGCAGAGGCATTCCCTAAAACTTCAGGAAATGAATATAAATGTAACACAGAAACCCTGTTTGTAACTGTGTGCGGCTATTAGCATTGATCTTTGTGAATTTAAATGCCTTTGCAGTGAGGCACATTTGCATTTTGCACCAAACGTAATTACGTTACCTCATTTAAATATGTTGTTCAAATAGACATGAGCAATGAGCACTATTTGCCGGGTGGTGGCAGCACAGTTGGGGGTGCATTTCCCTCTGCTGGTGCCCTGAGAAACACAACATGTATTTTCAAATATATCATTAATGAAGAAATATGTGCCGTATGTTCACATGAAGTGTACATCCAGTAAAACGAAGGATAGGTCCTAAGTAACATATCCAACAATTAATGCGGACCTCTACCTCTATGTTGATCTTTAAAAAATAAAAAGGTCTTAAAAAATACTTTCAAGATAGGATGAACTATTAAAAATTAGACAAATTAATTAGATGAACTATAGTTAGTGGGCGAATCTTCAAATATTTATTTTGAAGTTGCAACTTTAGAGACATTTCTAGGAATATGAGAAAATGTAAGCAGTTGGCATTTTTGCCTCTGCCTGATAATGACTTTGTCGACACTGGTAACAGTCCAACTTCTCTATGATCCTCTCTGCACTAAATCCTTGCTGAGCTGAGTAAATGTAAGCATGCTGAACTGATCTGTGGGTCGTCTTATCCCAGCTGGAGATGAGAGTGGGCGTTTGGATCTGACCTCTCTGTGGCTGCTGTGACAAATAATTGAGTTTTCTGAGATCAATGCTTGCATTACAGCATCTATACTATACGCATCTTGTAAGAAATCAATGTTTTACTTCAAATTGTGTGGTATGAATGATATACAGCACATTATCACTGGCTGCTGGCAGTGTTAACGCATACAATAGAAAGAGTCTTTACCAAAAACAAATCTCCAGGTTCACTTTGAAATCTATAAAGAGAGACTTGGCCTTTATAATTTGGAATTGAAAAACGCACGACAATCGTTCTTCTCTGATATCATTACCAAAAACAAAAACAACGCACGTATCTTGTTTGCTACCGTCGACAGACTAACTAACTCCCCAGTGTCAGTAGCCTCTGAATTTCTATCCACCAGGGCATGCAATGATTTTGCCTCCTTTTTCACTGACAACATTCAGAAAATCAGACAAGCAGTCAGTGCCTCTGCATCAGGAACAGCAAATGTGTTGTCTCTGTGTCCACCTAATATCAATTCAAACACCATGACACAATTCCATCAGAGTAATGATAAAAACCTAGAGGACATTATTCAACTTCTGAAATCCTCCTCCTGCTGCCTTGATATTATTCCAACAGGATTTTTCTGCATGGCCTCAGACAGGCCCGGACTGGCCATCGGGAGGACCGGGAGGTTTCCCGATGGCCTGGCCTGCCAAGTGGCCTGCTGGCCTGAGGATTTTTTTTTGTTATGTATGTATTGTGAACGCAACGCTGCGCAAATGTGGGTCTGACTCTGCCTCACAGAGGGTGACTGGCTGTCTACATGATGTGGTCTGCCGACATGGCCACTTTCATCAGGGTTGCCAACTCTCACTCATCTGGCGTGTGACACGCTTTCACTCTCAATCTCACGCTCTCACGCTGCCCACACTATTCTCACGCCAAAAACAAAAATACTGAAGACTAGAAACGGTTTTGAAAACTTCGTCTTCTCAATAGAACATCTTTGATACTTCTGGCCAATCAGAATCAAGATAACGGCGTGGTGTTGTTGCAGGAAGTCCCCACGGAGAATACTTTTGCTGTAGTACATCTCTATACGTCGATACAACATTACTTGTTGATAGAAATCAACACGTAATGAAATAAGACCCCACGGTTTGATGATTGATAGGTGTGTGGGCTGTCTTTCATTTTGACACACAGAACAATGGGGGCTATCCTCCCTTATCCACAATGTAAAGTAATTCACACAGCCTCTTCCCTCTTCTCTCTGTGAGGAGCAGCAGGTTCAGCTTTCAGAACAAAGTAACAAAAGACTAAAATGGCATTCATTTTTTTAAATATGTCGTAATAGATGTATTTATTGTTCTTCTCAAGAGAGTACCAGAATGTGTATTTTATGTTAGTATTTCAAAAAATCTCTTGGGGGAGAATCCCCCCAGACCCCCTTGCAGGGGTTGCGTTTTCAGCATGTCAACTCTTTCACCTGTGGGGAAATTGCAGGATTGGCTCCAAGACAAATGTGCCTTTTTATTTCATACGGTTCAATTTGGATTGAGACAGGGAAATAATCTAAACCTCACGCATGGCGTTTCACTGTCAAGGGAAATACTGACATGAGCCCCACCACTGTATGGGTTAGCAATACGGGTCGGCAGTTGCGAGAGAGTATTTGTATTAGTAGAACAATAAGAAGCAGACTTTTACTTTTTTCCATTCTACTGGATCTTGGGTAATCACCCAACACAAATACTCTCTCGCAACTGCCGACCCGTATTGCGCATGCGCAGATCTAAGATCCAGTAGAATGGAAAAAAGTAAAAGTCTGCTGCTTATTGTTCTACTAGGCCAAAATAGAGTGTTTTAATTAATATGTTTGGCAGTTTGGAGTAAGTCTGTAGATGTGTTTGTGTGTGTGTGTTTCATGTATAGGCCTCTCACGATAATTAATTTTGTTGGATACATTTTCCAGGAAATTATTGCGATAAACGATAATATTGTCGGCACCGTTGTATCATTTTAGACCACTGACATAATGATAATATATAATAATAATTCAGGTACATCCTTTCGAACTGCTAGTGACATCCTCATGTAAATGGCAATTTATCGAGTTCATTTTTATTTATCGTACGATAAGTCAATTAATTGCTTATCGCGACAGGCACACAATAAAACAGTGGAAACAAACATGTGTTTGACTTTCATTAGTGAATGAAACTTTGTGCCCTTTATAGTCTGTGTCCAATATTGTATATTTGTATATATATCCTATATCCTATATATATGCTAAGGTCCCGCTGCTGTCACGATAGCAGTCATTTAGTGTGCATATGTGTAATTAAACCCATGATATCAAAATCTCACTCCAGCCAGGTACCCAAAGTTGGCAACCCTGCTTTCATACAGATCATACTAATGCCCTCGATTGGTCTCTGTGTGTCATTCAAGCTCGGGAGGGTGTGTGTGTGTGTGGTGGGCGCGAATGAGCGAGAGAGAGAAAGCGCGCGCACCGGTTACGTGTATTGTTGTTGTTAGCATCTGGTGCTAGCTAGCGGCGCTAACGGATATAATGAGCTGTCAACAAGGTGGAGGAGAGTCCTCTGCTGTCAGACTGAGAGGCTGATAACTACAGCTCACGTGAGGTAAAGGACTCTGAGTGTTTAGATAGTTCACTTAGTCTAAGTTCTTTGTGGGTCTCAAACGGTTTGGTCACCATTTATGTAAACACATATTTCCATTTGAGGGGGAGTGATTAGTAAAATATGGATGAATAATAATTTAAAAAATGTTAACTAGGTGAAAAAAGGTAAGATAAACTTTAAAAACTTGCTGAGAGCTAAAACTAGTCTTTGCTGCTGCCTCAAAGAGGAGCTGGGGGGAGAGGGGGAGACGGGTGAGGCTGATTCAGGAGCACAGACACTCACAACTATAAGTGAACCAAAAACAAATAAACAAGTTTCAATGTTTTTTCATACTGGATATGGTACGTTATAGTCCTACTATCACCTAAAGAATATATCTAGGATTAAAAGACTAATGTCACAGCAGGATTTGGAAAAACTTGTCCATGCTTTTATCTTCAGTAGACTGGACTATTGTAATGGTGTCTTCACAGGTCTCACTAAAAAATCTATTAGAAAGCTGCAGCTGATTCAGAACGCCGCTGCTCGAGTCCTCACTAACACTAAGAAAGTGGATCACATCACTCCTGTTCTGAAGTCTTTACACTGGCTTCCTGTGTGTCAAATAATAGATTTCAAAATACTGCTGCTGGTTTATAAAGCTTTGAATGGTTTAGGCCCAAAATACATTTCTGATCTTCTGCTAAATTATGAACCATCCAGATCTCTCAGGTCTTCAGGGACTGGTCAGCTTTCTGTCCCCAGAGTCAGAACTAAACATGGTAAAGCAGCGTTCAGTTATTATGCTCCAAATATCTGGAACAAACTCCCAGAAACCTGCAGGTCCGCTGCAACTCTGACTACTTTTAAATCCATACTAAAGACTTTTCTTTTTGCCGCTGCTTTTAATTGAACTATTCATATCTTAGACTGCACTGTAACTTTTATCCATGTATATTTTTTTCTTTTAATGTTTTAAATTTAAAAGTAATTAAACTCCATGACATTTATGAGAGGGACTGCTCGAAAGTAGGATATTTGGGATATCCGTCGTAGCCAGGGTTTACGATCAGTTTTTGGGTGATTTGTACTGAGGAACAAGTATCACATCACCAACGGGTGAAAAATAGTGTTTTGGTAACACGGGGTGTTCAGGTAACACTTAAAGACTTTGTTATGGAACGCAAAGCAGAGTAGGGGCTAGTACACCCTCATGAGGGTCCGATTGTGGATGTCATGCGAGCAAAACATGGTGAAAACAGTCTGTCTAAATTAAAAATCTG
This sequence comes from Harpagifer antarcticus, assembly GCA_902827135.1. Taxonomy (NCBI): domain Eukaryota; kingdom Metazoa; phylum Chordata; class Actinopteri; order Perciformes; family Harpagiferidae; genus Harpagifer; species Harpagifer antarcticus. The sequence continues at coordinate 697,766 of CADEHL010001034.1, forward strand.
GACGGAAATGTTCGGATTTCCAAAGGGAGGTTCTTTGAGTAAATTAAAGATCAAGAACCAAAATAATTGAACTATTCATATCTTAGACTGCACTGTAACTTTTATCTTTTAATGTTTATTTTATTAGCATTTCTTTGTAATGACTGATTTTAAATGCCATTTTCTTAATGTCTTTCATTTTTGTAAAGCATCTTGAATTGCCTGGTGCTGAAAGGTGCTATATAAATAAACTTGCCTTGCCTTCCCCACACACACACACATAATTTCAGGCTTGTGTTACAGTATAGAAAAAAACGCACCAGTGTGTGCACCAATAGCTGTTTTCTAACTGGGCCAGGATGTTTTGGCCAGGCTGTATTTGTGGCTGAAACAGACTGTAAACTAGTTGGATACTAATGTGTGATGGATTACAAGGTGCATTACAGCTAATATTTATATTTCAACGTTCTCTTATCCTGGAAGAGCAATTAAGTGGTGAAGGCAGTTTATATATATAAAACTTATTTTCTTCTTCCTACTCCAACTGGAAATAAAAAATATAAAAATGGCATCTCCACATTCTGCTTTCCTTTTAAATATTTGGGCTCAGTATTCTGCCAATTATGGGAGGCTACATATTTTCCTGGCGTTAAAAAGATAAACACAACAACCCTGCCACATTAAATTCTCAATAAATCAAAATTGTGTTCGTAAAAAACCTTAGGTCACCAGAATCTCAGGCTATACGACATAGGTGTAGATCTGTAGATCTGCCAGGATCTGAAGAAGAGCTCTGGCTTTAGCTGTTTGTAATGAATGCCAGCTCCTCTCTAAAGGCCCGGACACACCAATCTGACAACAAAGAACTTGGGACCCCAAGCGACATTGTGAGATGGGAATGTAGTTCCCTCTGTCAGCAATGTATCAACAACTACACACACATTTCTATCAGTATTTCTCTGTGTTGTGGTTGACATGATGATGACTGTTAGGAGTTAAGGGGAGAGGCTGAGCATCACCATGAAATGTGCAAATTGACATAAAAATGAATAAAAGGAGAAAAAATGCTCCATGTTTTTTAGGCTGTAAACTTGAACTGTTATGTAAGCCAACTAGACAGACAGTGTATCACTCTTCCTCCTGTACATTAGCAGATGCAAGGCATAACATACTTGAATGAATGGTAAAGAATGCTGGAAATAACTGCATCTCCATTAGCATATATGCTCTGCAGAGACTGCCTTCTTCATGTCGTGAATTGCAGCTGATGTTTTAAGGCAATTGGCAATTTGACTTGTACAACATTCGCAAGTTGTACATTTGACTCATACAATATCCCACCTTCGGGTGATGCTCTAGTTTCTTCATGTTTTGTTTTTTTTCCCTCTTGCTTGCGCCGGACTGAAACTGTCTTTTCACCGACATCTCTTCACCTGCACTAGTGGCCGTATCAAAGCCGTGATTGGTCAGATGTCGATTCATTGCAATGGTGTCGGGTTACAGACATGCTCCCCTTGTCACCTCTCACTCTCGCGGTGGGTGCGCGGAGAACTGAGCGGAGAACTGCGCACAGCAGCTGAGGCCCTCTGGGCGGGGCCCCCTGCGTAAGGCGGGGCCCCATGCAGCCTGCGTGATTGGCCTGTAGGGAGGGGCGGCCCTGGTCTTGGCCATGTGTTGCACTGGAACACACCGCAAAGACTTCAGCCGACGGTCAAGAAGCACTACGAACTGTGCATGCGTGAGTGGCAATAACCCCCCTTACCAGCAGGCGGCGGTAGTGTGTATTCGTCATTCAAAAGAGGCAACAACCGGAAGACAGACTGCGTGATAACCGAGAGAAGAAGAACAGACTGCAACAAACAACAGATAGCGTGTTTGTTTAATTTCACTCAAGAAGCTCATGGGGCTTTCCCGAATCTGTGTCGAGAGCTGGAGTTAAATGAAATCTCAGATTTGCCTTCTTAATAGTTTGTTTGGGTCCCTCACTTCCGTTTCGCTTCTCATGCACTGATTCGCTAGCTGAACAGCCAATCAGAGTGATTTATTTTGCCGACTGCCTTTGGCCGACTGCCGGTTTTCGGCCGAAAAGGCGTCGGCACGGCTGAAAAGACCCGACGGTGCGGGACACACCAATCTGAGTAGGGCGTGTCGACGCTCATCGTCGGCCAGACGCCAACCGACGCCGATAATCGGCCTGGTATGTCCGTGCCTTAAGCAAATTTTCCTGGTCTGTCAGAAGAGCAAACTGAAACCTGGCCCCTGCAGTTGTGTGCTATCCTAATCTGAGAATATTAAAGGGAACATATCATACTCATTTTCAGGTTCATACATGTACGTTGGGGTTCCTACTAGAACATGTTAACATGCCATACTGTGGAAAATGGATGTGTTTTTTTCATACAGTCTATCTGAATATACCTGTGTATTATACTCTCTCTAAAATGCTCAGTTTCAGTCTCTTTAAACCCCTTTCTTTCAGAAGGCTTATCTGCTCTGATTGACTTAAGCGAGAAATACTCAGGGTCTGCATCAGAGTCCTGCACGGGTTTGATTTTCAAGACCCGCACCCGCGACGTGCAATACCGAACCCGCACCGCTACCTGCACATATTGCCAATTAGTTCCGCAACCCGACCCGTCGGCACAAGATCCGCAACCCGACCCCGCATATATATGAGCAGTGAAAACGTGCAATTATTATTATTTGTCTCAAAAAGCGTGGGATGTTGGTTCTTTTCTCCATCTAGGATGACACCAAAAGCCTCCCAGACGTTGGATTTCGCTCTTGAGGAAGTGTTATTGAACACTGTATACTGTAATGCTGTATTCTCCGCTAGAGAGCTTCACCTCAGCCATTTCGAATGTGACGCGCTCAGCAGCAGATTGATGCGCTGCAGAGGTTATGATTATGCGCGGTCCCGCGGGGGAGAGGTCTGAGGATTTAAACATTAAACTAAATTATTATTATTTTAATATATTTATTATGCAATAACCGCGACCCGACCCGCATCATCTTTGTCTTGCCCAGAACCGAACCCGGAAAAAAGCGTTTGAAAGAATACCACCTGCGAATCACTTTTTTTGCGGGTCACCCGTCGGGTACCCGGGGATGACTCTGGTCTGCATACATTTGACATAAGAAGGAAAGCCAAATCTAAATATCTTGTAGACTCTGTTTTAATGACCGAGTCAGCCCACAAATAACTGACTTTTTTCTGAAAATGTACTGAATCATGCACGCTGTACCCACTACAGCACCCTGATTCAAGTTATTTGGTAAGCTACTCGCTCTAAATTTACATTTACAGTGTTTGGTATTAATCGTTATAGCTAACTCTTGCCAAGAAAGTGAATACCCTAACCCTATTGAACTTAACCTTTCATATAATGTGACTACACAGAACATACACTATGACATAGATTTTTCCTATTTTCCAAATTACATTTTAACAATACCATAATGTTTATCAGATTTGACTGAAATAAAGTCAATGAGCTTGTCATCTAAATTCCCAAACACAGGCCTTGCAAAGTACTTTTTCAATAGAGAGTTTTAAAACACTGAATGCTTGGCTACTGTTGTTCCTTTCCTGTCAGTGCATGTACATAATACTGTGTACTTTATTGTTGAGGAATTGAAAAGATTCACATGCAGTACACACACAGTAGTTACTGTAATATATATGGTAACAAAAAATACCATATCACTCCGGTAATAGCCTGAAAACCATATACAATGAATTGCACTACATGGACCTCACATATAAGAACCATCGATTTTTTCTTCTTCTGCCCATTAACACAGTCCTCTGAAGCCAAGGCTGGTCTGATGGAGGATTTAGAGTATAGTTAAAGGCACATTATGGCCATTGAGCGATGTTTCTCGAGTAAGCTTCATTTTAAGCATGTGGATGCATTCAGTGTCTCAGGGGGAGTCCGGTGACAGACCGGCTTATAAGCCTGTTCTTGATGTAAGGCTGCCTGGAATAAACATGTTTCCCTATACTGGGAGAAGGTCGTTGGCTAAGCATGAAGGTTAGAATAATTATCATTTGTCAAAGCTTATCACCATTTTGCACCCCACAAAGAGTGTCATCTTAGAACGGCTCCCATTAACAGAAGCCTCCACGGAGAGAAAAGTGTTTGAGTCTCATAACCAAAGGCTAGCAAATATCAAGGTGCCATTGCAGTCGTTTATGTCCGAGATGCTCATGGTCCTGAAGGTTGTGGCAGAGGTGACAAGAATACATAACAGAGGCGGCGTGAAGACTCCATATGATATTTATAAAGGTGGTCTGCAGGTCAGAATGATGGTTATGACGAACCAATACTCATAAATAAAGAATGAGTACTGGCTTTGCTGTAAGTTCGGACAATATGCCTTTGTGCAAATGTCAGCAAAAAGTGACAAAGAAGAAAAATAGGAGTGGAGAATTTGGTCAAATCCTCTCTGATTTTACCAGATCAAAGGATTTGACCTTTAAAAACAATACAACTATAGCTGAACGAGGGGATTTAAAGCTTAAGAGGGCAAGGATTGCATTGAAAATATACATTGATTAAGGGAGGAATAAATTGAATTATTTTCAAGTTTCGAGGCAGAAAATGGCAATCGTGTTTAATCCAAAATCATGGAATAGAAGTGAGGAAGCTGACAGAAAACAGATTATTCACATCACTACTCAAGCCTTCATGCAGTACGGATGTGCCTATAGAAACTATTCAAAAGCAGCTTGATCCAAAATTCACTGGCTTAGAAATATGTGTGCTGCTCTTAAATAATCTGTGTTGGATTGAAAACTGTTGGTCGGTCCGTCCGTGCGTCTGTCCATCAGTCAGTCAGTAAACTTGTTTGTTCTTTAAAGAAAGCTCAGGGCCTGCATTTTTCTATCTATAAATTGTCAATTGAGGGAAGAGATGCAGAAGGAGCCAATTTGGGGAAGGAGGCATGTTACAGTACCAAGCTTTCCCTTAAGGAAATCAATGGCCCACAGCACAGAGGGGTTTTTACATCTGATAATATCAAGTAAACTTGAATGACATCATTTGAGCATGTTGGCTTAAAACAAATAAAGAAAAGATAAAAAGCTGCTTCATATTCTCATCGATTTTGATTCCTTTGCTCCTCTCTAATCAGTTGTCCTGTGTCTGTCTCACGTGACTCAAACTCATACAACTGTAATGAGCAAACCGCTGGATGCCTGTGTTACGCACATATGTTACAGTACAAAGTATAAGCCCCAAACAAAACAGGATGTGGATGCAGGCTGTTTGCATTTGATAAGATGCTTCAAAGCCATGATTTCGTGGACAAACACAGAAGCTGTTCAATACCATGCCATCTTGCCTCATTGTTGCTGTGGTTAATGTAAAAAACATTTGCATAATTCAGTCAAGAATCGTGACTACAGTGGCATTCACTCTTCTCAAACAAAATGGGGTATTTAAAAGTCTGTCATTGTGTATACAAAAATCTCAAAAGGCAGTTTTACCAATCTAACTGAGGGGATTTGAGACTTTATACAGCAGAAGCAAGTAATGAAAGACCTCCAGCAAACCAATCGATGTGATGTTGAGCGTTGTGTTAACTGGCACAATGACTGAATGTTGTGTAGCCATATTAGTCAGTACAACAATAAAAGTCATGTCATTTTAACCATCACAAAATAGTTATGGCTAAAAATATTATTGTGAATTGTGTCAGAGCTCTGGCTTGCCCTTTGGGTGAAACCTCGGGTTCAGTGTCTAGCTTATTGACAGTTCATCACACAATCAGAAGCAGCCAAGGATCGAACTGCCATTTTTTTTGTACTAAAGGACGTAAATACATTGAGCCATTAATCGTTTAATACACAGACATGAGTAGGCAGTGAGCTTGTGAGAACAGACAATGCCAGGAATGGATATTATGGTCCTTCTGTTAACAAATGAATGTGTCTTTCAAAGCAAAAGTGCCTGAGGCTAATGTCTCTTTTAAACCCTTGAAGATAAACTGGATATCAAATGAATTATAAGGTGTATCAAGCACGACTGGATCCCTGTCATGGAAGTGTCTCAGCAGAAGGACGAGTCAGCTGTGGGCAGTGAGGTGAGAAGGGAGGGTAAGTGGAAAACATTCCCACTAGGGTAAACAAGGTGTGATTGAGAATTCCTGCTGCTATCCTAGTGAAACACGGGACAGATAGAGCCAATCAAATGCTGTGCAGGGTAAAACGTGACTTCATTACCCAAGTGGCTTGAGATGCACATGCTATAGATCTGCTCAGAAGAAAAGTGAGGGGAAATCATTAAGTGCATGTGGAGACGTTTGTCTCCACATGCACTCCAGTACGATCCCAGGCTTGGGTGTCAAGACTAAATGAAACTATGTGCTACACGGGAGAGGTCTGTCACTCTCCATGAGGCCCCCCCGTCTCTACTGATGGAGAGAAAAGTGATTGGTATTTCAACCACTACTTGATATCACATGAGCGTCCCTGAGGTTGTCAAACTCGAGACGTGTATGTCACAAGAATTACAAGTCTTAAGATGCAAATTAAAATATGAGGGGATTTACGAATGGCATTGTTGGTAGCTGATTAGAGATGAAAGACGTGTTGGCCTTTTAACGCTGTTTCGGAAAAATGCGTGTAAACTGAAGCTTTAGTTTGAAGCAGCGTTCGTTGGCAGCACAAGACAGGGAGAAAAACCAGCTAAATAAGGACAGCACAGACTTCAAATTCCCCAAATAAACAAACTGTTTACTTGAGCCAGTTTTAATTAACTGATAATATTCACTATGTATCCCCATCCTTCCCCACATGCCCGGTTTTTCCCATGCCTTTGGGATTTCAAAAGTTTGCCATTTGTGTTTGGCGCTTTTCATTCTACTATTCAGTGTGATTTAAAGAAAGTTCTGAAATCAATACAACATCCTTCACAATGGCTGAACACTTGAGGCAGAACACGAATGCAGCTCCAATGGAAAAGTTGATGCTCGCTTCAAGGCAAACTCATATTTTCAAGAGACAATACACTCAGTCCTTTAGTTGAAGAAGATGTATTATAGGCACACAATGAAGTTGCAAAGCTATCAGAAGAATGTTACTTAGAAAAACATCCTGAAACTTTTCCATGCCATAAAAGTTAATCAATGACTATGTTTTGATTCCACTTAGTAAGGTAAGAAACTAAAGTATGTCATGATGTACACATCCATACATCTTCCATCCTCATGAAGCTCCATTTTGTTGTCCTATTGTTGTTTTCAAGGGATGGTGTTTCAGCATCTCAAATGTGAAGATATGCTGTTTTTTATATATATTTACATTGCATTTTCATAACAGGTTTTTTTTATTACTTTTAGTCCAAATATTTTAAGCACACATAATAAATAATAATATCAATAATATGTGTATTTAATATATAGCACCTTTCACATAAATATAATTCACAAAGTGCTTCACAGGAAAGAACTAAAGTTAAAATGAAGACCACAGAAACATGAATACAATAACATGAGGCAGAAATGAAAGGTTAACATAAAAACAAAACAGACCACGTAGAGTCCCAAAAGGAAAAAAAATTAGAACAGAACACATCACACACATCTCAAGTATACAAAAGCCAATGTAAAAAGATAGGTCTTCAATAGTTTTTTAAAAGCTTCTACAGAGACTGCAGAGCGGATGTCAATAGGGAGAGAGTTCCTAGTGTTGGAGCCATGGTCATACTTAAATACTTGACGTTAAGGTCCATTCTCAATGCTGTTCTTCTCAATGGAGTATTTTTACAGTGTAGTGTTAGTACTTTAATTTTAGGAAAGAATACTTTTTCAGCCACTGTCATTTTCCGACTATTACTGAAAGATTAGTTTAAAATCCAGCTTTAACACAAGTGTACAAATAAACTCCCAAATATTTCTCCCATTTGTTCCTACAGTCTACTCTCCGACGTCACTGACCTGTCCCAGCAGCTCGGGCAGCCCCAGCACCTGTCCCGTGAAAACGCCGAAGCAGATCAGGATGGCGTTGAACTGGCCCATGGATCCTCGGATATGTCTCGGTGTAATTTCTCCCAGGTACATTGGGAGGGCGCAGAGAGCTATACCTGTCGAGAAAACAATAAGATATTGTTTTCAAAAGATCAAGACCTATGTTTAATATGATACCGATCAAAGTATAGAGGGAACATCACACCTTACGTCAGGAATCACCAACTACATTTGTCCAAGGGCCAAAATGTATCCAATAGACACTATCGCGGGCCAGCGGGGGGGGGACTCTTCACGCTAACGAAGGATCACTTCTAGGCAGGGTTGGGAGGGTTACTTTGTAAATGTAATCAGTTACTGATTACTGAATACATGCTCTGAAAATAATCAGAATACAGTTACAGTTACGTGTCTTAAAAAAGTAACGTGTTCAGATTACTTGTAGAATACTTTTGGAATACTTTCTTTTTCCATAACAGATTGGTATGTTTTGGTAAACAGGAGACACTTGTTTTACTGTTTTAATGGCTTATCAAGAACTCAAACTCAACATCTTGGTGTCATTCTGGACAGCTCCCTCTCATCTGCACCCCACATAACATCACCCGGACTGCATTCTCCTACTGTAAACCTTTCCTTAGAATATGTTATGAATTGTAAGGTGTCCTTGGGTGCTTTGAAAGGCGCCCCTAAATAGAATGAATTATCATTATTAATTATCATTATTTATTATTATTATTATCTGAAACGATGTAATAACTTTTAAAACTTGTTCCAGTCACTTGCCCCATGCATTCAGCAGCAGCAGGCCATTCACTTTGATTTTATCCCGTTATAAATGTCATAATTTCGACAATAAAGAAATGCTACATCAATGTTATCTTGCACATTTTATCTAACCATCTCCGTTTCTAACTTTCAATATATTTTAAAAGAGATCTCTCTCTCTCTCATCTGCGTGCGGGGGCGGGGCCTCACAGACACGCTGCATCTCTCTCTCTCGCTCACAGACACGCTGCAGCGCTGTGCAGTGTGCACACAGTTCTGCCGGTAATGAATATTACATTTTGTGAGGAAAGTTTTCCACCAATAATTCCAATAAGTAATCCAAAATGTATTCACTTCAGGATTACGAAAGTAACTGTAATCAGATTACTCGTTTTTCAAATGTAACGCCAGCTGAATACAGTTAGCCTACTTGATTTTTGTATTCTGATTACGTAACGCCGTTACATATATTCCGTTACAACCCAACCCTGCTTCTAGGCTGCTACTGTCCCGCAGCTCCTGCCTCTCTGTTGGACTCTGTCGCAGCGGGGCTACTGCTGTGGTGCGGAGCGCACAAAGCAGACTCTTCACAACGAAGACTCACTTCTTCTTCTTCAAGGAAGGGAAGGTTTCGCAGCTGCTGCCTCTCTGTTGGACTCCGGTACTGCACCTTACTCACGAGACGTTGTAAAAATAAAAATGGGTGGGGGGCGAACGCAGTAACCACTCAGCCAACGCCACAGTCACCCCGTCGTGCGGGCCGGATGAGAATGTCTGGCGGGCCGGATGTGGCCCGCGGGCCGCCAGTTGGTGGTCACTGCCTTACGTGATACCGCTCCTCGAGTGCAAAGTGGCTGCTATGAATAGGTAGAGCTGTAGGAACAAATATCCCTACTTATTGTTCCTTTAATCTTGAGAATATGTCAAAGATGTTTGTGAATCTGTTATGTGTTAATACAGAAATACAAAGACATTGCCAACTACTTCAACTCCACTTTGACAGTAGGAAGCAATTGTTGTAATTGGAGAAATGCTGAACTTTCCTCAATCGTGTGACAATGTTATGGGTACTTATGTGGATGGCCTATGCATTAAAAATTGGGGTATCTGGATATAATAAGGATATTTCTTCACGTGAGAGTGCTGAGTAGGAAATTGTTCCTGAGGCCTTTAACACTAAGGTCTCAAACTCGCTTGATGGGTTCCACTTAATGGTAAAATGAGATAAGGTTTGTGGGGAGTATTATTCAAGTGCAAAATGGATACACACTGCTTCAATGTAATACAATACCCTAAAGGCAGAGTTATAATTAACATACTGTAGCCTACAATACACACAGTAAAAGATAAGACGTACAAAATTGCACAGGCCTTGTTTTCTAAGAGGCTTGTCTGGAGTTGAGAACTTGTCAGACTTGCAAATGAGGTGTAAATATCACACTCACACGTACTCACTTTCTATCTGGTCAAAGTGAAGCACTGTCTGACAACAATCTGATCTCCTGATAATGTGTCTCTGCAGGTGACGCAACCCACCATCACAGTGATAATTGAGTGCTGATGTAAAGCTCCTTCTTAATAATCTCAGGAGGGAAAGTTACAACTGTAATCAAAGTTTTACTGACAGCTGTGTGAATTCAGATGTGTCAAGTTAACCACCATCAATATCTGTCATTTCCCATAGATCTTCTTCCTTGGGCCTACATGCCTGTTTTTGATTGTTCTGATGAGCTTCTTGATCATTGCTCACTTAAAGGAAGTGAAGCATTTGATCTTATTTGAAGCTGCTGATGAAATGAAGTGGATAGTGTTTCTCTGAGGCAGAGTTCAGGTAAATGTTACTGTTTGGAGTCTGTTGGATCTGTTCAGCTGGGATCTAGGCTGTTATAAGCTCAAAGGGAATTCTGTTTGACGGTAAAGATGGTTCATATCTTTGATGAACAATGGGAAAATGGGTTAGTTATAGAAACACAAAACATTAAATGTGGGGTAGGTAATTTTGGAGAAACCAGCTCCAGTGCGCTAGAATTTGAAAATACACAGCCGGAAAAAATCTGCCACTTCCTTCAGACTTCCTTACAGAGCCCCTCCTCCAACACACACGAACGCGCACATGACCAATGAGGGCACGAGATAAGTTTGTGCACAGATGGAAGGCTGACAGGCAGGTAGGCCATCCAGTTACTTTAGCCGGGCCGGCTAAAATGATTGGTCGTGCTTTTTACAGTACTACGGCTTCCACAGATTCAGGTGATAAAGTGTGTGGGGGGGGGGGGGGTTACCTTGGTTGGTGATTGGCTAATGGTTACACAAGCCAAATAATCATTATGTCATCATAATGAGGCCAACATCTGATCAGCTCATTTTCAGTCAGGTTTTTATATAACTGGATCAGGACAAAAAGTGAGCGAAACCTTTTTCCTGAAACTTTCAGAACCTCTTTGCACAGAGGGGACACATGGTTATGAATAAAAGACATGAAAACTTGGATTTTGCATAATAGGTGACCTTTAAAATTGTGAATCCTCCTTGTGATTTGAATCCAAAATGTGATGGATTATCCTTGAACCAAGTGTCCTGAAAATTAGGTCAGTATTTTTCTGTAATCCGGCTGACAAACACGCTTCTAATCCTCCCTGCAGTAATTTGCTCTACACTGGCTTTTGTAAACTGCCCGAGTTGTGAGTAGAAGCCATACTTTTCCAGCCCAGTGAACACTTACCAGAGTCCACCCCGATAATGAACCGACCAATGATGAGCATCTCAAAAGATTTGGCACTTTCACCCAGGGACAGCAGCAGCACAGCTATTAGAGCGAAGATGTTATTCAGCAGCAAGGTTCCCTTTCTGAAGCCAGAGCAGAATATGGGTTTAAAAAGAGAGAAACATCACATTCAGGCAGAGGATAAAATGATCCTACATAAATGTTTCATAAATCCTAATATCTGCACATTTATATTGTATTCATTTCAGTTTAATTGTAGAAATGTGCAAATTAATTACTTGTGATATAACTAATTTAAAAAGCAGAACCACAGCTAGCTTGTCTACATCCTGAAAAGTTGATAATAAAATAATAGTATTAATAATAAATATGCTTTCTTAATATAGTAATGCAATAAAAAATAAATAACTTAATGAAAACTCCAAGATTAACTGTAGCTTTGCAAGATTGGAAAAACTAAACCCAGAGACATTATTACATTTTCTTGAAAACGTTCCTATAAAAAAAGGTTTAAGGAAGGGATATTTGAACATGGTGCTGGAAGCAAACACCATTTGATCTTGAAGATGATTTTAGGCGCATTCACACCGCAGTACTTTTCCCACAAAGGTTCATGCGAACTTAGTTCATGCGAACTCTTTAGTTCGCATGAACTAAGTACAGATCGCGTTCACACCGGAAAAAGTCCCTGGGGGTGGATTAGGCAAATGAAGCCGCTGACGTCACTTCTTCTTCTTCTGCTTTGGGTTTACTGGCAGGCTACAAACAACTTCACGGCGGATACTGCCGCCCAAAGTCCCCGGCCGGAAGTCCCCGGAGTTGTAAGAGGACTTACTTCAGTAGAAGTTGCTGGGACTCCCAGCAGCTTCTACTGAAGCCTTCCGAGTAAATCGCCAGAACGCCGACACCTCCTCATCTCCACCGCTCCCATGTTTTATTTTGTGTTGCCATAAGTTAGTCTCTCTGCGTTTCTGCGCTGGGCTAATGCTAATGCTAATAATGCTAATGCAGGGATAATAAAATGGCGGCTTCACAAAACTTTTTGGAAGTTTTACGGGGCGTGGTTTGCAATCTGCCCAGCCAACCAGAAATATAGCTCTTTTCTCACAAAAGAGCCGCTCGAAAGTCCCTGCTCTCTAGCAGGGACTTTCGAGGGGGTAAAAAGGTTCACATGAACTACTTTTAGTACCGGCTATTTTTGGTGTGAACGCGATAAAAGAGTTCTCATGAACTAAGTTCGCATGAACCTTTGTGGGAAAAGTACCGCAGTGTGAATGCTCCTAAGGAGAAGAGTTTAAAGAGGTGTAGGCCTACTACTCTTTATAGCCAGCAAAGAAGAAAGAAAGAAATCATTAGCCGCTTTCACACCAAGTACTTTGCCGTACTTAGTGCCAGCAACTTTTCAGAGTTTTACGGGGCGTGGTTTGCAATTCGCCCAGCCAATAGAAATTGGTACTTTTTTGGTACCACCTCTAGCAGGAACTAAAAATGGGGGTAAAAGTTCCCGGCACTAAGTACACTTTTTGGTGTGAATGCGACATAAGGGGTACTAACGGATCTAAACGGGAAAAGTACGGGGAAAAGTACACCGGTGTGAACGCGCTTTATGTGTAATCTTCAAGGAGGCTGCTGATGACTGGTTAAGCTTCAGGTGACATTTGTGAGGAAAACCAATTAGTGCATGATCAAAACAAAAATATATTACACTAGAACCGCCAACGGGTACATTTTACCCGCAGCTGTTTTTTGATTGTATGTTACTTTTTTTCAATAACATATTAAAGTCTCCCAGTCCGTGACTCTTTATAGCCAGCAAAGAAGAAAGAAAGAAATCATTAGCCGCTTTCGCACCAAGTACTTTGCCGTACTTAGTGCCAGCACTTAGTGCCCCGGTACTTAGTACCCCAGGGCACTAAGTACCAATCGCGTTCACACCAGAGTAATTTTCCCTGAGGGAAGATTACACAAATGAGCCGCTGACGTCACTTCGTCTTCTTCTGCTTTGGGTTTACTGGCAGGCCGTAAACAACTTCACTGCTGGACTGGCTTCAGTATAAGATGCTGGGACTCCCAGCAGCTTCTACTGAAGCCTTCCGAGTAAATCGCCAGAACGCCGACACCTCCTCATCTCCACCGCTCCCATGTTTTTTTTTGTGTCGCCATAAGTTAGTCTCTCTCCGTTGGTGCGTGGGGCGAATGCTAATGCCAGCGGCTTCAAAAAACTTTTCAGAGTTTTACGGGGCGTGGTTTGCAATTCGCCCAGCCAATAGAAATTGGTACTTTTTTGGTACCACCTCTAGCAGGAACTAAAAATGGGGGTAAAAGTTCCCGGCACTAAGTACACTTTTTGGTGTGAATGCGACATAAGGGGTACTAACGGATCTAAACGGGAAAAGTACGGGGAAAAGTACACCGGTGTGAACGCGCTTTATGTGTAATCTTCAAGGAGGCTGCTGATGACTGGTTAAGCTTCAGGTGACATTTGTGAGGAAAACCAATTAGTGCATGATCAAAACAAAAATATATTACACTAGAACCGCCAACGGGTAAATTTTACCCGCAGCTGTTTGTTGATTGTATGTAACTTTTTTTCAATAACATATTAAAGTCTCCCAGTCCGTGACTTTTCCTGAAAGTGTGTTATGTAGCACCCTCTGTTGTTAACAATTGTCAATATGAAGTCAGATTGAAAAACTCGCCAAAAAAAATGCCATTTATACCTATATCTGCCAGCGGGTAATATTTACCTCATAGAAAATGCAACGCCTTTTATCTACTTCCTTATAGATTGAGAGAGAGAGAGAGATAGATAGATAGATAGATAGATAGATAGATAGATAGATAGATAGATAGATAGATAGATAGATAGATAGATAGATAGATAGATAGATAGATAGATAGATAGATAGATAGATAGATAGATAGATAGATAGATAGATAGATAGAGAGATAGACAGATAGATAGTGTAACATCTTGGAGAATACAAGATCTTGGATGACTGAGCTCACGTGGAGGACGTAATGCATGTGTGCAGGTTACGTGCCAGTTGAATAAAAATGGACACTCTGAATGAGAGAAGTAGTCCGCGTCGTCTGTTTGTGTAGACAATTATATGTCCATAGAACAGAACATTACAGATAGATCTATAGATAGTTATAGATGGATAGAGAGAGAGATAGAGAGATTTGTACCTAAACAAAACACAAGTCCAACCAAGCGTTTAAATCAGCATTCTTAGCGATATGTTATACTTCATGCTATCTGCACAAACTATATCATATGAAAAGCTGAGAGTCCACAGATTCTATTGGTATAAGTGTCATCCGTGTGTGATCAAAACTCACTGTTCTGTATGATAAATAAAATAACATTGTACCTTGAAAATCAATAGCGGATACATTTTACCCGTTGGCGGTTTTAGGTATACAGCGACCTCTGGCGGTTCTAGTGTTAAGGACATATTATACTCATTTTCAGGTTAATATTTGTATTTCGTGCCTCTACTGTGACATGTTTACATGCTTTAATGTTCAAAAGGCTCTTTATTGTTCTCATACTGCCTGTGCTGCAGCACCTCTTTTCACCCTCTGTCTGAAACCAGAGCCCAGTCTGCGCTGATTGGTTAGCTGGCCGGCTCTGTTGTGATTGGTCAACCGCTTAGAGATATCCTGCCGCTTAGCCCATCACGTACAAAGTATTGGAGTGCTAGCCAATAGAAGCGCATATGTTACATATTGATGTCACTATATGTTACCGAAGTAATCAAAGGAGGCGTTTCAGGCAGGAGGGGGACATTTTGGATTTTAGCCTTTGCAGACCATTTACATGCACAGAAACCTATATAACACACTACAGGAAAGGAAAAACAAAAAGCCATAATAGGACCTCTTTAATGAAAGTCATTCTTGGGTCAGAATCCTTATAACAAATGAATCCTGAATCAATAGGAGTGGCAGTGAGTCAACTCACCTTCCCAGTATTTTGAGCATCATGGTGACAGACACGGCTCCGAGGAGGCCTCCGATAGAAAATATAGACACAGTGACGGACCAGAGGAGGGTGGCGGTCTCCGCTCCGAGGGGCTCCCCATACCTCTCCATCCATGTCCTGTTGTAGAAAGCTTTAATGTACTGCAATACAAGAGACACATGGGAAGCAGACATGTGTCAAGTCCATTGTTCATTTTAAACAAAAATGATTACACCTTCTAATGTTTCATTAAAGATAAAAGGTAAAACCCACAATTCAAATTAGACCGAAAGCAGAATGAATGTAATATATATTCCACAATGCCTTTCAATGTATAATGTAGTTATTATGCTCAACGACACACTGTCACTTTATACCAACTCAACTCCCCTACCGTACATATTTATTTGGAACAGCACACTTTAATTTTTGAAGTTTTCAGGGCATTTAGTTTGTGTTTCATGTTTTTTAAGCTGGTAGTTTAATACAACAACTCTCTTAAATGATAGATATGTTATATATATAACATAATGTATACTTCGTGATTAGTCTCTGGGTCCCTATTCTAAAGTTTGGGTAGCTTATTTGGTTGTCCCATTTCACATACTTCCATTATATCTTATGCTTGTCCTTGTATTTAAAACTGTGAATGCAATGAATTGAATAGTTTGACAACTAATACATCACATGTCATGTACTCAAGGACTGCATTTAATGAGAACATCGAAGTAAAGCTACACTGAGTGAAAGAAATGGGGGCTTTCACCGAAGTGAGTGCTGAAGGTCCATGTATATTACAAAAAGGATTGGTGACAAAGCGCAGCCCTGGCGGACAAGCCCGCCTTGACCTGCCATCAGGCCCTGGGGCTTTTTTTTGTAGGCCCCCTATTTAAACAACAAATCAAAGTCATGTATAGCCTCGGCAGGCTCTGTGATCGCACTTCTCCACTCTGCTCTACGCGCGCCTGGTCCTCTCCTCCAGATGAGTGACGTATCGGGCCTCCCTCATCTATTTGTCCGGTTGCCGTTGACTCCCCTCCACGTAGCAAGTCCTCGTCCTCCTCCCATCTCTTCCAACAGATAACGTCCCTCCTGTCTGCTTTTCCTCTCCCGCTACTCCATCGCTATCAGAACCAGACGGCCTAATTGGCTCCGAGGCCCCGCGGCCGGCACCGCTGGCGCTCGGTACAGAACTCATCTGTCCTTCCTCCTCATCCTGTAGATAAAATAACCTGAAGGCTTCGGGATTTTTGTAATAGCTGCTTGTCTCGAAACTCCTTTTCCCTCAACAATTTCCTTTTCCGAGCGGCACTCTCAAACTTTTTCTTCTCCGACATTTTCTCCTAAACAACCTTCATCTGTCACTCAATCACTCGTAATTTGAATAAGTCACATGTGAAACATATTCTCATTGTGATGGGCTGTTAAGTGGTGCCCACTGACTGTTACATAATTTTTGAGAAAGATCTCTGGAATCCATCGATCTGATTGATTAGGGGAGCAAATTATCAAAATACTACGGAGGGAAGATATTTTCGTTTGGATTACTGGTCTGGGGGAAGCTCAGGAGTGTGTGTGTGTGTGTGTGCGTGTGTGTGTGTGTGTGTGTGTGTGTGTGTGTGTGTGTGTGTGTGTTGTGTTTGTTTGCCGGGGAAAACACTCACGAGAAACACCGGCTGTTGTTATGCCTGCTGTGACGTCAAGTTACTCCGTTCCCCGCTTGTAATTATGCCGTTACAAGCTTCAAAGTTGACTTTGTTTATTTAAAAAAAAATTAAAACATAAAAAAAAAACATTTTAATTTTAATTAATTTTTTTATTGGCTCATGATAGGCCCCCGATCTCCGTAGCCCAGGTCAGCCCGTGCATTAAGGCGGCCCTGCTGGCGGAGGCCAACCCTCACCGGAAATTGGTCCGACTTACTGCAGAGGACCCGAACACAGCTCTCGCTTTGGGAGTACAGAGATTGGATGGCCCTGAGTAGAGACCCCCTCACCCCATACTCCTGCAGCACCTCCCACAGTAACTCCCTGGGAACTCGGTCATACGCCTTCTCCAAATCTACAAAACACATATAGACCGGATAAGCGTACTCCCAGGCCGGATAAGCGTACTCCCAGGCCCCCTCCCAAAGTGTTATAATATGTTGCACATCCTTTTAACATGTGTTTTTCATTGAATTACATTACTAATAATTACTGACATAACTTTAAATATGATGTATAGTTTCCTAAATTGTATAACTGTTTTTAACTAATGACTGTTTTTAAATGCCTTTGTCTGAATGTCTTTTATTTTTGTAAAGCACCTTGAATTGCCTTGTGTTGAAAGGTGCTATATAAATAAACTTGCCTTGCCTAAACTAGTAACTCCTAAACTGTGTTCCCTTTCCTCAGGTACATGTTCCCCAACAGTATGGACTTGTGAACCTTGTGCCTCGATTTCCATCAACTTCCCACTGAAATGCATTGGATTTAAAAATGAGGAGGATGTGAATACGATTTTTTTTTTGTAAGAGGGCAGAAATCATGCTTCTACTCACTCACAAATCACACAGAGTTCACCGTCTGATCACATATTTGATGTGCGAGAGACTACGAGTTAATTAGAATTGAATGTCCATGCATTTTTTAACAATCCATCTAATATTCCTTTGTACCAAGAAAGAGACATGAAGAGGGAAACCATCAAAGGTTAGACAGAATAAAAGTCTACTTTTGTGAACACACACACACACCATGTATACATCACTTTAGGGGACATTACATTGACTTACATGCATTTCCTGGAGACTTATCCTAACCTTAACCAACACATGCCTAACCCTAACCTTACCCTAACCCCAACCAAGTCTTCACCCTAAAATTAATGATTCCCCTCATGGGGACCTCCAATTTGTCCCCATAAGGGAGGCGAGTCCCCACACGTGACTGTGTAAACAGATTTAGGTCCCCACAAGTATAGTAATGCTAGGCCACACACACTCATTGAGTTTAGTTTTTGTAATACAAAGAAATAATATCAGAGCTTGACAGTGATCAAGGTTTTCATATCAAATCTGCAGAGAATAACAACAGGGAACACTGAATATCCTTCTCTGACCTGGTGGTTGGAGTTAAATTAATTAGCAACCAAATACAGTACTCTGGACACGCATGATGTCGTCTTTGGGGATCTCCCATAACTTTTCATTTTGGCTGATTTCCCAAACGGCCAGTGGAGTAGATAATAAATTACTGTAAGTACATTTTTTCGTACCATTTCCGTCTGAGCTACTCAACATGTTAGTGGCTCTCTGGAGGCACACCTGCTGCTGAGCCTGGGGAAAACTAAATGTTGGGTGACCTGCATCGTGTGGATTTGCTATTGTGATTTTAGGGGATAGTTATAACAGGGGGGGGGGGGGGGTTAAGCTTTCAGGCAAATTTGCAGCACTTTTTTGGAATAATCATGTCATTTCGGTGAGCCAGTTTTTTCCAGAAAAAAGTTTTGAGAGCGTACAGTCGGTTATTTTCATTTCAATGTGTTTGCCAAACGAACAGTAGAAGAGAGGATATTGCCAGTTGATTTATCTATCACATTTATAAAGACAGAGGGAGACATTTTGGATAAGAGCCAACGCTATCTTAGTGATCAGCAGATGCTCGAGGTGAGGAGAAGCTACAAAGAAAATACAATAAAAGCAACAGCTCATCATATCAACTGGAGAATTGGTGCATTGACAGAAGCAGATTATTGACAGGAACTACAAAGATCAACTTGATCAAATTAGCACGTACAGACAACAGTGGAGGTTTCTAGTTTTACGGAAAAAAGCAAGCCATCTATTGTGAATGTCCTTCCATATCAAACCTGATGCAGCACTTTTCTCCTAATGGAAGTGTTTCGGGCTGTCGTAATGTGTTTGCACCTGTCAGCCATCGTACAAACAACATGAATACAATGAATAAGAAGCTACCTGAAAATATACCATTAGAAAGGTGGCATTTCAGCCAAGATAGAGCAAATTCTCAGGCAAGAAGAGGCTGGTTCCAACTTAAATGGCTATTTAGATCTATATATCTATATACTCATTAATTTGAGTATTACTGTTTTTTTAACTAAATACAAATCTGTACATTTGACAGTGTATTGATAAATGAAAATGATCCATTGTTACACATCAAATTGAGAAAATAAATAACAGTGTATTCAGATACAATTCTTGTGGGGAAACACTTCTTAATCTGAAGGTTTGAAGGACAGCTGTTAACATTATCTGTAAGACGTTTATGGAGGCAGAAATGAGGCCCAGGTTTCGAGGGATCAGGCTATTGTAAGAGCAGAAAGAGAAGTGAAGCTGTGTGATGGAGGAGTGTGAGAGTCATCCCTTCAAGTGTGAATACAAGCCGTCTGATTCAGTGTCTAATAAAGCCCTCCTGTGAAGAGTTAAGAATTGAAAGAGCTGAGACATTTAAAGTATATTAAAGCTTTGTAAAACATTTAAGAAAGCCCAGTGGACTCTGAGTTATTAATGCATTAGCTTTGTGAAAATGTAACTGTCCATAATTAATTCATGCAAGTTGTTAAACAATTTACTGCTGCAACAGATGCTAATTAACAGTTGCCCCTTTTAGGAATAATAAAGGGTTTTCGAGCCAAAATATGGGAAAGGGACACTTGTGAGGGCAGGAGGGACTTGGTGTGTCCGTATGGTGATGACAGACTTTTATTTATAGACCTTTCTTGTGATATTTTTCTGACGTTCATCTGTTGATAGGAGTCAGCCCGACAATACATAATGGGCATCACAATCATTTTAATTGTAATGGTCCTCTACATTTGATCTGTAAACTGTGAAGCACAGCGTTACTGAAGACCAATCACAGCTACGCTTGTGATGTGTGCTTCACTCAAATCGTAAATAGCAGTCTATGGTAGATAGAGCACCGAATTAAACAGGAACCCTGCTGTTCTGGGATCAGCAAATGGTAAAGACATATTAAAGCAGCGGGGTTCAAGCTAGATGTAAGCCTTTTACATAATTATCCCTTGGAACATTTGGTGTTACTGTGGGATCACACAGCACATGAATTAATAAATTCAAAAACCTCCAGCGTTACGTATTTAGGAAAAATCATGGCACAACATAAGCATGTTTTCCCTTAACCTCTTATATCGTTTTTAAAAAGAGCCCTTTCTACTTTCTTTTCTATTCAAATGAGGTTACAATATGTTGAGCCATACAGGAGGAGTGGTCTAAGAAACATATCTACAATGTTGCATTCATTTCAGGGTTAGGAACATAATTTAAAACCAACACTTCACTCTTTTAGTTACTTGGAGAATGTCCAATTGGCAATATGCCAACAAAGAAAAAACAAATGAAACTTTGAACAACTGAAAAGAGGAAATGTTTCTCAATCAGTTTCTTGAATCTCTCAGATTAAGCAGATAATTCTCCATGTGCTCATTAATATGAGACTCCTCACATATTATTATTATTATTATTATATAAACTGGTATTAGTGGCTTTAAGGCTTTCAATTTCCAAATTCCATATAATATGATAAATTACGACGTGCCTAATGTTCCTGAATGTTTTCAGAAAACATACTTTTCCTCTGTTTTATTTTGTTTGCATGTATCATTATCAAGGCCGGACTGTTCATATTTATTCTCAAAACCACTGAATCATCAGGACTTTAGACAGGAAACATACAGGTTTTCAGATTAAATGTGTTTTCTGTATTTGGTGCAACATTTAAAGTACTTGTGTTGGCAATTCCAGAGCTGAGGGTTGTTTGGGTTATAATACTTATCCTGTTAGACCCCAAGCCTGTTTTTCAGGTCTCACGCTCGAAAATGACATTTCCAGAACAAATGACCTTAACTACACTACTAAAAATGGGAAAATTAATAATCTTTTTTCTCAAAGTAATGATAAACCTGTGAATTGGATGTAGAACAGTCAGAATCAATATAGATGTTTTTTATTTTAAAGAAAATTCAGATTGAACATGGTAAAAAACTGTAAATTATAGTGTCCGTCCAAAAATAATTTTGTACTTATAGTGAAAACTACCCTTGGATGATGAGTTAGTAGACTAAAAGCTTTAGGAATACAAAGTACAACATATAATAAGTGCCCTGTATCAAGATTGATTCAAAACAAGTGACATTTTACCTTTTTATAGAGATTTAGCACAAAAAAAACACTTCTGGGGTCATTTGGGTGGATTTTCCATATCTCTGGCCCCCCTTGGTCGATTTTGATGATTGACATCTCTTTCTAACCGTCAGAGCCAATGGAATCGAGGGAAAGTTCCCCATACACACACACAGGTTACCAAATAAGGAGTGATAGTGACGCGTAGAAAACCCGGAAACTGCTAGCCTCTGGTGGCTACCATTAGCAGCTAATTTTTCTTCTCCGAATTTTGCATAAAAATGGAATTATGGACTATCAATAATTTTTTCAAAGTGACAGACACATTGCTATAACCTATGGATTAACCTTCAGCCACGTTTTTTCTCGTTTTAATGCCATTGAACACGACTTTTGACAGGGTTGCCAACTTTAGGTACCTGGCTGGAGTGAGATTTTGATATCATGGGTTTAATTACACATATGCACACTAAATGACTGCTATCCTGTCAGCAGCGGAACCTTAGCATATATATAGGATATATAATATATACAAATACACAATATTGGACACAGACTATAAAGGGCACAACGTTTCATTCACTAATGAAAGTCAAACACATGTTTGTTTCCACTGTTTTATTGTGTGCCTGTCGCGATAAGCAATTAATTGACTTATCGTACGATAATTAAAAATGAACTAGATAAATTGCCACTTACATGAGGATGTGACTAGCAGTTTGAAAGGATGTACTTGAATTATCATTATGTCAGTGGTCTAAAATGGTCATACAACGGTGCCGACAATATTATCGTTTATTGCAATAATTTCCGGGAAATGTATCCAACAAAATTAATTATTGTGAGAGGCCTATACATGAAACACACACACAAACAAATCTACAGACTTACTCCAAACTGCCAAATATATTAATTAACACACTCTCACTCTCATACACTCTTTGACTCTATTTTGGCCTAGTAGAACAATAAGCAGCAGACTTTTACTTTTGTGTAAACCTACTGGATCTTAGATCTTCGCATGCGCAATACGGGACGGGGATTGACCAACCGGCTTCCTCTGCTGTCTGTTAACGTTGTGAGTGGTGGGGCGGGGAGGGAGCGGATCGAGAGCTTGAGCAGCTGTCAACTCAACATTGTAAATAACCAACCAAAAACCATCGCCGGTTCATCTTGTTTTTGGTGTGAGAATAGTTTGGGCAGCGTGAGAGCGTGAGATTGAGAGTGAAAGCGTGTGTCACACCGTTCACACCTCACACGCCAGATGCGTGAGAGTTGGCAACCCTGCTTTTGATCAGAATAACAGCTAAGGTGAGCATATCTCCGTGTTGTGCTACCTAAAGCTACTCGTGTGTTGTCTGTATTTGCTTCCCCTGTCACGAGTTCTGATCGCTCAGTGATGATCCTTATATTTCTATAATCTGTGGAATCTCAGGATGTTATCTAAGCTTGTTTGTGTAGATCCAATAAGTATATTGATCGGTATAGCTAGAGTCCTGTGGTAACGGCCTTAATATTACTTAAAAAAAAAAATCAGTTAGCTGAGTTTCTTCCCGTTACATAGATATGAAACATTCATAGTTCATTAAATCTTAAGAAGCCCTCAGACACTTTTGCTTGCAGATGTTGTGATTTTGGCCACTTCGGCGGGTCCGTGGGGTTTAAGAGGTTTAATATACCTGGTTGGCTTCCGATGTCCTCATAACAAGTAATTTCGTGGCCATGCTTCACTGGTCATGTATATTGAAGCTATTAAAGAAATGTAATTTCAGTTTTTACGGTCTATGAAAAAATATTTGTAGTGTAGTACAAGCAATGCCATTTGTGCTAATTGTCTCCATGCCTGTCTATATTTATTTTTCTGACCCTATAACATAAAGCGTGTTGGAGCATTATCCAATAGAAGTGCGAGTGTTACATTATGATTGCATTATGTTACTGAAGTAAACAAAGGAGTAAAATCGAGGTGTTTCAGGCAGGGAAACACACTGCAAGAAGGAGAAAACCCAAAAAAAGCATAATAAGGCCCCTGTAATAAAACTGATGCCTTTGGTCTTATTGGTTTTTGTTTAATGTGTGTTTGAAAAACTGTGAGAGATGGTGCAACCATAAACAAGATAACTCTTAACAAAATAAATATTCATTGATTTCTACTGTTGGGGAATAATTTGCCCTGCATGTCTCTGACGCAGAGGCCCAGCCTTGAGCAGCCGTTATCTCCCTTAAGGAGGGGCTGCCCTAGCATTTTGTTGTTGTTACCAGTTTATGACCGGGCAATTCCCGGTTAGAGATATTGTTATGGGACACCTAGAAGTTGGAACACATCCTTCTCGGTGTGTAGATGACCCTGAGCCATAAGCGACAACAAATGTGATTCAGTGTCCTCAGCTGTTTAGTCTATCTATTGAAGAATGTTGATTATTACACTCTGAACTAGTTAAAACCTCAAGCTACAGGAGGGGTCTTCAGAATTGATTGTGGCATCTCAACTGTGTGTTCAACTCGTGGCCCGTGACATGTCTTGTGAATTCTCCGGCCGAAGCTCCAAATAAACCGTCAGTGTTTGCCATCAAAGCTCCAGCTCTCCTCGTGTCTCTCTGAGTCCAGACTCCGATTGCTTCAGAAGTTTCCCCCACTAGTACAAACAAAGGGAGTGAAACCATGTTGCTTCTAAGCAAGCAGGCAACAGTATGCAACAGTTTGACTCACCAAAGCAGGAGCGTTGACCACGGAGAGGTTGTAGCCGTAAATGAAAGATGACCCCAGGGCCCCGAAGAAGGCTGCGCTGAACAGACACGCTGTGACTGGCTGCTGGAGAGAGAGCACACAAAACACACTGAGAATACAAACATGAACATGTAAGAGGCCATGTCAGACACATTGTTTTTGATAAATGTCAAGTTCGGAACAAAAACAAGGGAATCCAGCAGAGGACGCTTCGAAAAGGCCTTGGTATCCAGTCCAGAATAAACTGGGATATTCCCTTGAGAATGCCACTGCTTTAACAACATGTGTGCAAGGATTGACATTGGCTGAGCAAAGAAAGATCACTGAATGAAAATGCAGCGGTTATACGAGCCCTGTAATTGAGTGAGAAATGAACTGCACATGCTGCATAAAAAAAATGAATGAGAGTGAACAAGTCATAGGCCTAATATTAGATTTAAATTATGCTGTGATAGTGCAGGTATAAAAAATATATCATAGCAAGACGGAAAAAGTGTTAAGGCCCACAAGCGGTTAAAACCTAATGCAATTAAAACCTATTGTACATAAGAGCAAGACAGAGCAAAAACCATAAGGGAATTGTTGCTACTCGAAGAACTTCATTACTTTTTGAGCTAAATCCATAAAGGCTCACGGAAACGAGAAAAGGCCTCAATGTCATGAAATTCAAGACATATCCTTTGAGAGGATGAACATGTAATGGAACTGTGACAATTAGATCATGAGAGCCCATGAGCATGTTGACATTTAGGCCAGAAGATAGTGCGGAGAATTAATGTAATAGGGTCATACTGTATGTTGGGAAGATTGGATGCGTTGTGATTTTCATGGTCATTTTTCCATTCAATATAAATGTGTCTTATACAGTTTGAAAGCTTTGACTGATATTACAAACTTCATGTTAACAGCTGACCAGAAACAATGGTAATTGTCCTCTGGGGAGTATGATCTCCAAATTATAGGTCAATTCAGTCATTGTACTTTTGCATTTTGCTGATGACCCAAGTGCTGGACATGGACAGTATAGAGTCCGTTTTCATGACCCATTTTTTTGTCGAAACAGCCTAGAGTTTGCATTTAGCCAGAGCCATCTTGGTTTTTTTGGAACCATAAGTGACACAAAGGTTGGCACCAAGTAAAACTTAACGCTGAAAGAAATGTTTTAGGTGACCAAATGTTGTAACTTTCAAAAAGTCAAAGTCAACTTTAATGTCAATCTTTCAGTTTGTGTGTACAGAGAGAGAGTGACGTTTCCAACAATCCCGAACATAAAATTATACAATGTACAGATATGTATAAAATATGTATATCATTATATAAACAATCAACAGACACATTTACACATTATACACACATTAAGATAAAAAACACAACAATCAATATATACAAAATAGTATACAAAATAACCGTAACAGTCACTTCAATATCAATATCCTTGGTGCAAGATTGTCCATAGAATGCATTTATTGCAGATTGTCCATAGCAGCGTCAAAAAAGTTTCTGGTGCTGGATTTGAGTGTCTGAGTGTGTGTGGGGAGTTATAGTCCAGTGGGGGCAGGGGAGAGAGGGGAGGGATGGGACTCATGATGGCAGAGATTACTATGCTGTATTGAAGACGACTTGAAACTGAGGAAAGAAGCCAAAAAACTAATTGGGAAAATGTTTCTAAGGTAAGAATTAAAGTGAATAATGTAGGGTCATTTTGTCACAGACTTTTATACAATCAGATTTATTTTTGCCATCAGTAGAGTCGCCCTCTGCTGGATGTTAAAGAAAACTAAGGTTATCATTCATAACACTCCGTTCGATGTCTCACTATGGGATGCGCCTCAACGTGTATGCAAACAGAAGCATCAATCTCATTACGCCAATCCTGATTGGCTGGTGATCTTGACGTCAACATGAGGGAATCCACCCACCCTTTAAGTAGCTTGCGCTACGACGCAGCATCATTCAAACACCTCTTCTCGCTTCAGAGCACATCTCGAATTATCAGTAACCGGGCTAGCTTAACGGTCCACAGATAGAACCCAAAGCTAACATTCGGTCGACGGGCGCTTGCCGGTTACTTTTTTGCTTTGCAAGAAGACTGAACAATATTAACACACCAGTTAATATTGTAATCTGCCTCTCCGTTTCTTTCTGTCTAAATAACGGTAAGGTTTGATTTTTTTCTTCAAGCTAGTAACATACCTGTTGCTAGTTTTTTCTTCCCTCCACACCGACACCACGTTAAAGAGGACGTTCTCTTTTCTCTCTCACACCAGAGGAGACCGAGATAAAAAAAAAAGGTATTAACACACCAGTTAATATTCTTTAAAGAATAAAATCTACACCGTCGCCTTTTTCCTTTCGGACTAACGGCAAGGTTGGATTTTTTTCTCAGTAACGTACCTGTTACTAGCGTGTCCACTCCACGCCGACACCCCGGCGAACGAAGATGGACCCTTCTCTCCCTCACACCAGAGGAGTCAGGGACTCGGAGGCTCGGCTATGCCGCTGCGGGTTTAAGATTTCAGGCACAGACTCACACCAGGTCTGCTCGTCCTGCCTCGGGCTGGAACACGCCCGGGAGGCTATCGATAACCCCGGCTCGTGCGGGCATTGTACCCGCTTCACCATGAAGAGCCTCCACCGACGGTTAGCACGCCAAGCTAGCTTGTCGGGACCCCCTCATGTCCGCTGATTCGCCGGCCGGCAATCAAGACATGGTGGCGTCCGCCGCAGAGATTGAGCACCGCGCTGTGTCAGACTGGGGCTCAACAACAGCGACAGCCGCTGAACCGGAGCCCCACGCCGTGTCAGGCTGGGACCCGGTGGCGGCAAGAGCCGCGAGAGCGGAGCCCCGCGCTGTGTCAGGCTGGGGCTCCCAACTGGACCTCACCATGGTTCCACCTGCGGAGGATGTCCTGGAGTTGGACTATATGGAGGACGAAGAGGATACCTCTGAGTTCCTCCTGTCTGACTCGGATGAGGATGACATCTTCGTTTCATCGGCTCAGGCTGCAAAGCCGGGAGCGATGTCCGCTCCCCCGGGCGAGAGCACACCGGCTTCGCCCGTCCTAAGTATGGACTTGCAGGCCGTGTGTCAACACGCTGCGTCCAGGCTGGACATCCCATGGCCTGAAGTGGCCAAGGAGACCTCCAGATCTCGCTACAAGGGGAAGAACTTGCATGCCGCCCATGGAACCGCTGGTGGCAGCCCACCTCCAACCGAGGCTGGCTTCGACACCGCCCAGGCACGAGGCAAGGGGGAGCTGGCCAAGAAAATCTCCGGTTCCGGCAGCTGCCGCTCAGGCGCAGCCGACCCAGGTTTTCAGCCACCAGGCGAGGAAGAAGCGGGCGGCCTGACAGCCTCCTCTTCTCTCCAATTCGCTGTCACCCCCCCTCACTTCTAGGGCATTCTGTATTCACAGGCCCGGGGAGAGTCGGGCCATATTCTAGAGCAAGAGATTTTCTCGCTACTAGAAAAAAAGGCTATATCGATAATACCCGCCGAACAGAGTCAGAGCGTCTTTTATTCCAAGTATTTCCTCGTTCCCAAACGGGGAGGGAACGGAATTCGGCTTATACTAGATTTGAGAGCTCTGAACAAATATCTCAAAAGATACAAATTCAGAATGCTCACTCACACATCTCTGTTGCGTCTCGTGCGCCAAAACGACTGGTTCACATCAGTCGACCTGAAAGATGCGTATTTCCACATCCCAGTATATTACCCACACAGGAAATATCTGAGGTTCGCCTTTCAGGGTGTCTGTTACGAGTACAGAGTACTTCCCTTCGGTCTGTCTCTCAGCCCGCGAGTGTTTGTACGGTGTACGGTGTACGATAGCCCCGTTAAGACAACAGGGTATTCGCCTGGTAACTTATCTGGACGATTGGCTCCTTCTCGCACAGTCGGAGCAAGAGGCTATTACGCAGACGAATGTCCTCGTAAAACACTTGCTCGACCTGGGTTTCGTAATAAACACAGAAAAGAGCATGTTGTCCCCAGCCCAGACTGTACTCTTCCTGGGCCTACGCCTGCATTCGGTGCCCTTTACAGCCCGCCTGTCAGCAGAGAGAGTGAAAGCCTTCAGAGCTTGCCTCGCTCATTTCCAGCCACGCAAATATGTTCTCTTCAGATCATGTCTGCGGTTGCTGGGGCTCATGGCGTCAGCCATTCTGGTGGTACGACTGGGACGCTTACACATGAGGGAGTTTCAGCGCTGGGTAGCTGCCCTCCGATTGGACCCCACGCATCATGGCCCGCGGAGAGTGATGGTCACTATGAAATGCGTAATGGCACTGCGCCACTGGCTACACCCGACTTTTCTAGTACAGGGCGTGCCTATGGGTGCTGTCCTATCGCGGAAGGTGGTCACCACAGACGCATGTCTGACGGGCTGGGGGGGTATATACGAAGGTCGACCTGTGAGGGGTCTCTGGAGCAGAGACCTCCAACGGTCACACATAAATTATCTGGAGCTCTTAGCCGTGTTCCTCACCCTGAAACGCTTTCTGCCTTTTCTCAGAGGACATCATGTCCTCGTGAGGACAGACAACACGACCACAATATCCGCCAAGGGGGTTTGCGTTCTCTCGAGTTACACATGCTGGCACGCAAACTGATCTTGTGGAGCTGCGGACGTCTCCTCTCGTACGACGCACGTCTCCTCTCGTACGACGCACGTACCAGGAGTGATGAACCTCGGGGCAGATCTGCTGTCCAGAGGTGCACCACTATATGCAGACTGGACTCTACATCCAATAATTGTGAGTCAGCTGTGGGTGCGTTACGGCCGAGCCGCGGTAGATCTGTTTGCATCAAAAGAAAATGCTCAATGTCAGCTGTTCTTTTCAATGCGCGATTTAAACGCACCGTTAGGCGTGGACGCGCTCGCGCATGTTTGGCCTCCGGTCCTTCTGTACGGCGCGTTCCCACCCCTGGCTCTGATACCCCCAACTCTGGCCAGAGTGAGAGAACAACGCCACACACTTATCCTGATAGCTCCGCACTGGCCTGCAATGTACTGGCTGGCGGAGATATATCAACTGCTGTGCGGGCAGCCGTGGCAGCTCCCGCTACGCAGGGACATACTGTCTCAGGCAAGGGGGACGATCTTTCACCCACACCCAGAGCGCTTGGCACTATGGGCCTGGCCCGTGAGTGGTATAACCTGAATACAGTGGGACTCCCTCAGAAGGTGATAAACACTATTCAGAGTGCAAGAGCTTCCTCCACCAGGTCTCTCTATGACTGTAAGTGGAGGGTGTTTGAGGAGTGGTGCCTTCAAAAAGGACACATCTCTTTTCAATGTCCTGTCGGGTTGATTTTATCATTTCTACAGGACCTGATTGATAAACACAGAGCTTTCTCTACGATCAAAGTGTACCTGGCTGCTATTGCTGCATGCCATGTGGGCTTTGAGGGAAAGACTGCTAGCCAACATCCGTTTGTCTGCCGTTTTATGAAAGGGGCTCGCAGGCTCCTCCCTGTTTCCAGGTCACTGGTGCCCTTATGGGACTTGGCAGTGGTTGTAGATGGGCTCACTCGACCTCCATTTGAACCCCTGGAAGAAGCTGACATGAAACACCTGTCACTGAAGACAGTGCTGTTACTGACTCTGGAATCTGCCAAGCGAGTCAGTGACATTCATGCGCTCTCTGTACATCCTTCATGCACTCAGTTTGCCCGGGGGCAAACAAGAGTGTTGCTGAAGCCCAACCCTGCCTTTATACCTAAGGTGGTTGGCTCATGTACCCCCATTGACATTGTGGCATTTCCTCCGCCGCTGTGTTCCTCTGAGGAACAGGCCGAATTTGCTGTGTCCAGTTTGTGCTTTACGCATCTATATGGACAGGTCAAAAGAGTTTTGTTGTAGTGACCAACTCTTTATATCCTGGGCTAACCCTCAGAAGGGCAAGCCTGTTACCAGGCAACGGCTCTCCCACTGGATTGTGGAAGCGATTGCTCTGGCTTATACGAGTCAGGGTTTGCAGGCACCAACGGGCCTGCGTGCTCATTCTACTCGTGGACTGGCTACATCCTGGGCTTTGTTCAAGGGTGTTTCCATCCAAGACATTTGTGCAGCAGCGAGCTGGTCCTCGCCGCTCACTTTTGTCCGCTTTTACAGGCTAGATGTCTCTGCTCCAAGTGTGGCCCACGCAGTGCTGGGTCCTGTGTTGAGACAGGGTTCTACCTGTTAAGTTCTGGTTGTTTTGGTGAT
Organism: Harpagifer antarcticus; assembly: GCA_902827135.1. Classification (NCBI taxonomy): domain Eukaryota; kingdom Metazoa; phylum Chordata; class Actinopteri; order Perciformes; family Harpagiferidae; genus Harpagifer; species Harpagifer antarcticus. The sequence goes on from CADEHL010001034.1 coordinate 728,266, forward strand.
TTTCGAGATAAGCATGTCTAGCAATACGGGAGTTTCAATATCCCATAGTGAGACATCGAACGGAGTGTTATGAATGAGAACTATAGGTTACATACGTAACCCCAGTTCTCAGAGTAACATGAAGTGAGATGTCTCACCAGACGGCCCTTCTTGCTAAGGCGAAGCGAGAAGAGGTGCTTATTTTGAATGATGCTGCGTCGTAGCGCAAGCTACTTAAAGGGTGGGTGGATTCCCTGACGTTGACGTCAAGATCACCAGCCAATCAGGATTGGCGTAATGAAATTGATGCTTCTGTTTGCATACGCGTTGAGGCGCATCCCATAGTGAGACATCTCACTTCATGTTACTCTGAGAACTGGGGTTACGTAAGTAACCTATAGTTTTTAATTCTCTTTTCACAGATTACTAATTTTTCAGTTTTATCGACAGCCTTCTACCACTCCTTGCATTTTTATGGGGATGGCAATGTCAGCCCATCACTTCTAAAGGTTGCAAGGTTAAGGATTAGAGCACACAGTGATGCGCACAATATGTTATCTGCTTTAATGTTGTGTAGCAAAGTCGAAGAAAGTACAGTTAATTGAAAGTGTCTCCCTGTCCACTTATTCAAATGTATGATCGGATGATATTGCCATCAGCATTAAGTCATTAAATATAATGTTATAAATTACTAAATAAGGCATTAAAGGCTGTGAGCATGCCAGTTTAGCTAGTGGCCTTTACTCCATGTAGCTTTAAAAAAATGTGATTGTATCTGTTAAATGAATAATCAAGGTAAAAGGAAACATCTGAGTAAAAATAGCAGGTAGTGGCTCCAAGGCCAAACACCTGGTCCTAGGTCTACCCCTTGGTCTCTTCCCAGCTGGACATGCCTGGAACACCTCCCTAGGGAGGCGCCCAGGTGGCATCCTAACTAGGTGCCCAAACCACCTCAACTGGCTCCTTTCGACGCGAAGGAGGAGCGGTTCAACTCCGAGTCCCTCCCGGATGACTGAACTTCTCACCTTATCCCTAAGGCAGACACCAGCCACCCTGCGGAGAAAACCCATCTCGGCCGCTTGTATCCGCGATCTCGTTCTTTCGGTCATGACCCATCCTTCATGACCATAGGTGAGGGTAGGAACGAAAATGGCTCCGAAGACAGATTGCTTTGCCTTCTGGCTCAGCTCCCTTTTCGTCACAACGGTGCGGTAAAGTGACTGCAGTACCGCTCCCGCTGCTCCGATTCTCCGACCCATCTCACGCTCCATTGTTCCCTCACTCGAGAACAAAACCCCGAGATACTTGAACTCCTTCACTTGGGGTAAGGACTCATTCCCTACTTGGAGTGGACAGTCCATCAGTTTCCTGCTGAGAACCATGGCCTCAGATTTGGAGGTGCTGATCCTCATCCCAGCCGCTTCACACTCGGTTGTGAACCGATCCAGTGAGTGCTGAAGGTCGCAGACCGATGAAGCCATTAGAACCACATCATCTGCAAAAAGCAGTGGTGCAATCCTTAGTCCACCGAACTGCAGACCCCCTCCCCCACGACTACGCCTCGAAATCCGATTCATATATATTACAAACAGGATTGGTGACAAAGCGCAGCCCTGGCGGAGGCCAACCCTCACCGGAAATGGGTCCGACTTACTGCAGAGGACCCGGACACAGCTCTCGCTTTGGGAGTACAGAGATTGGATGGCCCCGAGTAGAGACCCCCCCACCCCATACACCCGCAGCACCTCCCACAGTAACTCCCTGGGAACTCGGTCATACGCCTTCTCCAAGTCCACAAAACACATGTAGACCGTGTGTTACATAAATGTTTTCTCTGCACATATGGTATATCTTCATCCCTTTACACAATGCAATAACTCACTTATAATATTATGCTTGCAATATGCACTCATGTGTCTCAGCAGAGTTCTTCCCCAGTATAGTCTTCCTTTCCTATTTGCATATACCATCAAAGGAGGCATATTCAACAAAATATCTCCACACACGTTTTGCATAATAATTGATTCCAGAATAAGTTGTATTGAAGCGTGATCTTACAGAAAAAGGAGGTTGGAGCTAGTCTATGGCATTTTTAGGCTATTCAAAATGCATCAATATGAAAGGTGTATGAAGTGATGAAATAAATGCTTTTGCTTTGTAGGACTGAGCTCATTATGGATACATGTTAGAGGCGATGGCTCAGTATTTGCCAGTGTTTGAAATCTGTACTCACTGATTGATATGAAACAAAAATTGGTAAACTGAACCCTTTCATCTGTTCATAATCGAGCAGACTCTAAATTAGACACTATACAATTAATTGTAATCATATACTGTATGCACAAAAGATTTGCCACAATACACCCACATATTGCCCTCAAAGTATTGTAACTCAAAGCCAGCAATACACAAACGGGTCATATTTAGATAATCTTATCCGGGCCTCATAACATTTTCAGGGGATGCTCAAAGGACGCTAGAGAATAAATATACATTTCAAAAGAAGATCACAGAGAATAGCCTTTTGGTGTGTGATTAGGTTTAGAGTGGTAGTTCAGATATCTAGTAGCTTTAGGGAGTTTCACAGCCAGAAACTGATATGTGAAGACAGATCATTTTTATACCTTTGATTGAGTCCGAAGTTGTCAAACCAAAATAGTTCAATCAGGAGAGACTTATTTTGGCTTAAAAAACATGAATTGACATGTGCACGAGATACAAGACTATGAAAATCTTTAAAGATTTCACTCCATGATGATATTGGGGATCTTAAAGTGGATGTGCAGCTGTCTAAACGCCAGCAGTGAGGTTGATGCGTGAAGAGAAGCTAAACATCTGGATTTGATGAGATGGCGTAACTATGATTGATGGTGCAACATAGCTTTGGACTGAAAAAAGTTGAACTCAAGTATAACCTTGGGTGACTGCGGCTGTGAGGTGGAGCGGTCATCTAACAATAAGAAAGTTGAAAGTTCGATTCCAGCTTCTACTGTCAACATGTCGATGTATCCTTGGGCACTTAACCCCGAGCTGCTGCATATGGCATGGCCAATAATTAGTATAACTAACAACACCTTGTATAACTTTAATAACTATGCATGACATTGATATTGAAGTGACTGTTATTTTGTATATATTGATTGTTGTGTTTTGTATCTTAATGTGTGCATATATGTAAATGTGTCTGTTGATTGTGTATATAGGATATACATATTTTAATACATATCTGTATATTGTATCATTTTATTTTTGTATTCGGGATTGTTGGAAGCGTCATTTCGATCTCTCTGTCTGTACACACAAACTGAAAGATTGACATTAAAGTTGACTTTGACATATATGAATGTAGTTACTAACTGAAACCTTCTGCATAATAGTTAAACTGGTTTAAATGCATACAGTTCATTAGTCCACAACACCTACTGTAATACAATAGTGTTGCTGCGTCAGTCTGATTATTAAGATGGCAGTAACTGGATACATTTTCATACTTCGTTAAGAACTTCAGTTTTCTTGGCAGGTCTCTATCCTGGAGGATCGTACTTTGGAAATCAGGAAGTGTGTTATCTTTGAGGTGAGGTTTATTGCTGGTTACTAGTAGGCTGTTGATAAAAACTGACATTGCCCTGGCAGCGTGATCAAAGTGATAGCTCTAATGTTTATGTAGCCAGCGGTAGAGAGGAAAGGAGATCACGTGAGTGGTGTACAGTTCATATTTCTATCAGAAAAGTTATCTGTAACACATAAATAGAACCTAATAAACATGTTTCTTAACCCTGCGGTATCACTGTGGACGTTTTTGTCCATATGGGTCATTTTTCACTTTGCAATAACTTTGGTTGTGTTGGTGCAAATGGCCTAATTTTTTGTAACAAGGCTATTTTCTCGATCTATTTTGGAATTCCAATTTCAATTTTTCAAATCGGTCTTTAATTCACTGTGTAACAAATTGACTACGCAAAGTGATTTTCCTCTATTGATGTTTGTGTGAAAATATTTGTAATAAATCGTATTAACACAATGTGGACACATGCAGGGAATTCTGAATAAATAATGGTTTATGATCACCAGGATATAGGCATGTGTAAAAATGTCATTAAAGGTAATGGTCAAAGACATTTGTTTGTCTTTGAATTGGAATTGGTTTCACTTTGTAGTACTATAACTTTCCCGAACTGAGTCCCTAATGTTCTATTTCATTTGTATTACTTAACATCAGTCAATCATTTTTATAAACCTGGCAAATGTTACATCTTACATTTCAGTTTCTTTCTTAAAACATGAATAAGATATTGTAATTTTAGCAAAGTAAATATTGCCTCTATTTCAGCGGCAGGTAAAAAGCTCAAATAGGATTTTGGATAACAGCACAGACGTCTGTGTTTGACCATAACAAAGATCATGTAGTCAGCTGTGGCTTCCTCACAATGACATCCTGCATGTCTAATAATATATTAATAGGTTAAAGTATGACATAACAGCCAAATAACAAAAGCATTTCAAACAGCCATGACAAGCCCATTCAGCCAGTGAACTTATACAAAAGGTGTTGTTGTTTGGTGGCTCATTGTATGATTATATGTTGTATTATATGATTGAGTTATCCTAGTGAGTCACTCACCTGTTCAGAGTTCTTCCCAGAGTCCTTCATCTTCTGGTCTGCTGCCGGCTGATCCTTCTGCTGTTCGTCCATCCTAACGTTTCAGCAACCTAAAGGGAGAATGATCATTAGCTCATACAGAAAAGACATGTTTCACAACGAAGAGGGGGAAGTGGAACTTATTAGGGGAAACCTCTGAGTGAACCATCTGTTGAAGAGGAAAAGACTATATTTGCTGACACACACATATGCATGCACAGAATTGTCACAACTTGGTAATACATTTAGGAATAACCCAAAAAAATAAGCCAAATTCAACAGTAAAAACAGCTATCCAACAGGAAGAAATTACCTTCTATTTACCTACAGCACCTTGGCTGTTTGAATACTTAAGCCACAACACAGTGGATAATTCCACTATGGAGCAAATAAATAGCAAATTATAAGCCCGAGTCTGCCACCTTGTGGTTATATCAATATTAACAGTCAGACATACTGGAAAGTCAACATAAAAATGCAGAAGTTGTATAAAATCTAAAGGTCTTCTTCCCTTCTGAGCTTGCAAGAGAAACGTGAATGCTGTAAAGAAGTGTTCACAGCCAAAACTCAGATTTTCAGGTATAAAAGCCTTTCTTGTTTTTAACAAGATAGCACTGCTACCTTTGAAGAAGGGTTTAACTAAAGCAGTGACTGAGGTCAAATGTGAACTAACCCCAATGACACACATTTCCTCTTTCTTACTCCTTTTTCTTCAGCATGCCCTGACAGTTGCTGAGAAGTCTGATAGGGTTAAGTGAAAGACGATCCAGTCTGTCTCCAAAGAGAAAACCTAATCTATCTGCTATCTGTCACATTGAGAAATAAATTACAAAAAGTCAGCGAAAGAGGATCGAAACAGCTGTTATCACAGCATTGGAAAAAGTCTCCAATGAGCAGCAAGGACGAGTCTTCATGAATAGTTACTTTACTGGAGGGGAGGACTTGTACTTTGTACTTACTCTTTGTGGAGCACTGAGCATCTGATGGGTAAAGAAGGATAGTTAATTGGTTATTAGCACATTGACACATGATGTGTCGTTTTTCATGTGCATTTGTCAACTGCTGCATTTTTCAGTGTTCACTCTGCAGGGGGGGGGGGGCTGCTTTTAATGTGGATTTGGTATGCAACTCAAAATATTGAGATATTTAAAAAAGTACTGTTTTTTTTGCTGCATTTTGTGAATATACTTGAGAAAAACATTGCTATTTGTAGAAGGCAAGTGATGGCACAATGCTTCAGTAAGTAAAAGGTGCTGAGACAGAAAGTGTTACAACTATTCCCGCTCTCCCCTAAATGGATACCTTCTGAACAAACAAGCATCAAAGGGTTTTAGACGTTACTGATTGAAGTCGGTGACCGGTAATACTGCTGATTTCCGCTCCTGCTGCACAGTTAATAACACTTGATGGGATTCGCTCAGCTGCAGAAGGTTAATCAGAACCTGAATGGATGACAGGAATGAAGATCAGCAGGACTCGGTGTCCAAAGGAACTAAATTAAAAGCCTTTCCCTTGGAGTGAATTCATAAGACGTCTGAAGAGCTTCCCGTGCACAAATATCAGTTTGATTCAACCACCTCTTGGATAACATGGCATTTATTCCAATGTCAGTTCAAAATGTAATATTTTCAATTTAGCGTTCAGACACTTTTTACAGCTTTAATTGCGGTTATGCCAAATCAGTCAGTTTCAGTACATCAGGAACAAATTAGCAAAATAAATCATTGTTCATCTTCACAATTTGTCATCACTATTGAGGGTCGAAGCTTGATAGCTTATAATGAAATTCGATTTTTCGAATAATTTCAAAAACTCTGAACTCAAGGTCAACCGACTACAAGTATAGAGCTTTCTGTGGTACAACTGAGCCAATCGTGAAATGCAGTTGAATTCAGGATATTGTACCAATACCTCACACATTGGTTACAATAAACTACCTATACTGTAAATATCTAAAAAGAAATTGGAATAAAATAAAGTCTACCAATAGAGGTTGTTGCCAATGCTTTATAGTTTAGTCTGAGCAAGGTATAGGCTAATGTCTTATATCAGTCTGATGCCGTTGGACATTAATTACAATAGTAGAACACATTTTATGTAAATACAGTATATTTACATCATAGCAAAAATATATTTTTACATTATCAGCTGAGACGTTCCCATCTGTGTAACGCAAGTTGTGTTTTTATCGATGCTGGGGCTGAGTGATATGGTGGAAATCATTAAGACAATTTGACAGTGGTGTAAAATAACTGAGTACATTTACTCAAGTACAGTACTTAAGTACAATTTTGAGGTACTTTACACGAGTAATTTAATTCCATCTTCTGCTACTTTGTACTTCATTACAATTCAAAGCGTGTACTTTTACTCCCATGCATTTATTGAATACCTTTAGTTACTTTGCAGAATATAATCAACAATTAAGTAAGACTTTAGTTACACCTGGAGTAAATTCACAAGCTACTTTAAAGTAATTAAAACTAGCTGCACCTTTACCAGCTTTGATAAACACGAATCTCACAACCAGTTAAATGCTAGAGACACCTATTTAAAGGTCACATATCCCACATGATTAAGTAAATAACATATGTGACCTGCCCCACCGGGGAGGGGGGGAGCTGCGATAATAAAAGGGGGTTAGGATACTTAACGCTAACCTGGGTTCCCCAATACGAGCCTTAGGACAAGTCACGCAGATAAGAATAAAAGGATGGACAGGGACGCGGCCTCAAGTTCAAATGTTTACAAACGTTTATTATATAAATAATCAAGTAAATGTTCAGTAATATAAAATGCAGATTAAAACGTATTCAGCTTTCCCTGTCGACACACCCAAGTCCCACGATTGAAGGCTGGCTCTGACAAGGAGAGAATAACTAGAATAATTACAATATAATAATAATAATAATAATGCATTACATTTTTTATTAGAGCGCTTTTACAGGTGCTCAAAGCGCTTTACAAGTACACATTACACATATTAGACGTGTAAGAGTCATTACTGCGGACAATACCCACAGGAGCAAATGCGGGTAAAGTGTCTAGTTAAATAGTTAAAAAGTGATTCTTCTGGCCAACTGCTGAGGGTTTCCCCAAAATCACAATATCACCACGTGTAGCTGTATTCAATCAACACTCACTGCAAATCACCCATATCTGCATCCAAAAAGTGCCCAGCAAACCACATGCTCCACTCCACAGTATGGCCAGGAAGAAGTATAAGCACAGAGACAGTATTAGACCTTGTGGGACAGGGTGGGTCGTTACAAGGAGGGTGCTGTAGCTTTAAAGATTTAAATCACTAGTTTGTACACAATACAACAGTGCTTCTCAAAGTGTGGTCCGCGGACCACTGGTGGTCCGTGAGCGCCCACTAGTGGTCCGTGAGTATATTGGTAACATTTCACATTTGAAATAAATAAATAAATGTAAGTTTTCCACACTCTCGCGGGAATATCTCCGCAATGGAACGAGCTTAAGTTTCACTTTGCATGATATAGCCCAGCGCAACACCTTCGTCACACATGTGGCCACTTGTTTGTACCATTTTCAGGCGATTTGTAAAAAACGATGTGTTTTTGGATATTTGTGGAGTTAGGTGGTCCGCGAGTGTTTTTTTATTGGTTAAGTGGTCCTTGGTATGAAAAAGTTTGAGAAACACTGCAATACAACAAACTAGTCAATAAGCAAAACATAGAAGGTAGGCAAAACGGTAGCAAACTAATCCTAAAATAAATGGAGAAAGGAGATTAGAAATTGTATAAAGACTTATATGAATGTCCTTCAATGTACATACAATTAATCTCCTACCTCTGATGCAAACGCATTCACTCAATCACCACCTCACTGGACACCTCCGCAACGGTGATTCTCTACACAGTCTCTGCTGGGGCTGTCAAGAAGCCTGGCGTTTACAGGCCACATGTTAACAATTTAGTGGTACACTGAATGTTACAAGTCCTAACAGCAGCTTCACATACCTCGTATCGGGGGAATACACGCCTATCAGCCAGACAACGATGACTGGAACAAGAACACTCGTAATAGTCACAGCTGATTTGGGTGAGGTGCAGTGTTGGGACTGTTACAAAGTAACGCGTTACTGTAACGCCGTTATTTTTGGCAGTAACTAGTACTCTAACGCATTACTTTTTAAATTCAGTAACTCAGTTACCATTACTACATGGTGCGTTACTCCGTTACTGCGTTAGTTTTTTTATATAGTCAACAGCCAGGCGAACCGAGATGAGAACTGTACTTAAGTACAGTACTTGAGTAAATGTACTTAGATACTTCCTGCGTCACATGCGGAGACGCGCTGTGGGCGTGTTTGTGTTGTTTACTAACAAGACTATCGAATGGCGGCGGCGGAGCCCAAGTCTAGTTTCTCCACCTGGAGATATTCTCACTATTTCACTTTTGTCGAGCACAAAGAAAATAAAGTTTGTGTTAAATGTAAGTTGTGTCCTGGCGGGTCAAAGAGCCTATCTACTGCCCAAACCAGTAATTCAGATCTCTTAAAACATCTGCAAAAACAACATGCTGGGACGAAGCTAGTAACTAAGACCGGCACAGACCCAGACTCAGCCGACGCCACTCCACCTCCACCTAAGCAACAGCGGCTGGATTTTAACCAAGGGACTGCTAGCCAGGGAAAAGTCGATAAAGCCATTGCACGGTATGTTGTAGAACACATGCAGGCCATTGCTACAGTGGAGTCACCCGCTTTCAGGGAGCTAGTTAGCATGATACCATGTCCACGGCATATGGGACGGAAAACTTTTTCCAACTACCTGGAGAAAGAATATACAAAAATGGAAAGCCAGCTAATATCGATGCAATCCAGATTGCATATAATGCATGTCAAGTTGATCAACAGATTGTATTATTCTCCAATGCAATAACAGTACTGAAATGAAGGCTATAAGGGCATTAATGGGAGCCCTTTTTTTTTGCTTGATTCTAGCAGGAGCCGCCTGGCTAGGCTGTTAAACATCCTTGTTTAACCCAGCTAGGTGCGGGCCTGTCCATCTGCTGCACAGACTCTGCTGTGGGACGCCTTGGCGTCTCCCCAACAGGAAGGACCTCTTGTCTCAGTTGGAGGGTCGGATGTGGCACGCCGACCCCTGCTGCCTCCAGCTGTGGGTCTGGCCACTGGAGGGCCCGACCCACTGCTGAGCGACTGCATCGAGTCTGTCAGGAAGACTATTCTCAAATGCCAGGGCACCATCTACTCGTAGGCAGTACGAAAACAGGTGGAAACTGTTTTTTTTTTTTTACTGGTGCCAAGGGCGAAATGAGGACCCAGTATATTGCTCGGTGCCTACGACCCTTGAGTTCCTGCAGTCCCTCCTGGACGACGGCCGGTGTCCCGCTACCGTCAGAGTGTATGTGGCTGCTATATCAGCTCAACACACAAGGGCTGACAACAGCACAGTGGGAGCCAAAGGTTGGTATCCCTCTTTTTAAGGGGGAGCTCTGAGGCTTCGCCCCCCGAATATCCCAAGGGACCCTACATGGGACCGGCCCTTGGTGCTGGATGCCCTATGCTCGCCTCCTGTTGAACCTTTGTTACAGGCAGAACTGGAGTGGCTCTCAGCTAAGACTGCTTTCCTTCTTGCCATCACCTCAGCAAAGTGTGTAAGCGAGCTTCAGGCCTTGTCCGTGAACAGCTCGTCTGAGGTGGAACTCAGATGGCTCAGATGTCACCTTATGGCCGAACACAGCGTTCCTCCCTAAGGTGCAAGGACATATGTGCTGCGGCCACATGGGCATCCCAGAGCACATTCGCCAGATACTACAGGGTGAATGTTGCCGCCCCTCACCCGCTGGGTGTGGTCCTCCTGCAGAGTCAGCCTAGTCCATCCTTATAGCAGGGGGAGTATTCAGACTTCCTCGTGACTCTGTTGGTATAGGTCATCCAGTGCTAAAGCACCGCCTCTGGCGGTCAGTAAGGATGAAATAGAACGATAGTTACGTATAGAACGATAGTTACGTATGTAACTACGGTTAAGAGGGAAATCCTGGATACGGCCCTGGGTGCTCATCCTAATTTTCGGCCTTGATGTAACAACATTCATAATTAAGTAAATGTAACACCTTTTTCATCCCGGTTACACTTTTCATTTGCCCTGTACGATGGGCACTGTAAGTGATGAAAATGGGGGATGTTGGCTTATCTGGCAACCGCAGCTCACAGCCAAAGTGCAAGTGAGCGAGGGAGCGAGCGAGGGAGAAAGGGAGGGTGCACCGGTACCAGCGCTGTTGTTATTAGCATCTGGTGCTAGCTGCTCTAACGGATATTAGAAGAAGATGTTTCTACAATAATGTGGAGGGAGAGTCCTCTCCAGTCAGACTGAGGCTGATACTACAGCTCAGTGAGGTAAAGGACTCTCAGTGTTTAGATAGTTCACTTTAGTCTAAGTTATCTCAGTGGGTCTCAAACGTTTTGATCACAATTTATGTAAACACATATTTCCAAGGCACTCCTTTATAATTATTGGGATAAAACAGGTTTGACATCATTCCAATGTATACAATAGGACAGTAAACCAGACATATCGTTTTAAACTGGAGAGATAAAAACATATGCATAAATAAAAAAGTAAAATAAGATATGAATGAACAACAAAAATAAAACACGTTACATGTATTTGTTATTGGCTATGGTAGGTTATTGGTTATGTTCACATACTTATTTAATTATTAAAATGTAAACCGATCTTTTTCATATGGGTGTTTAGAGTTGTACCCCCTAGATCTAGTAATTCTGCTTAAAGTGCACCAGATTGAAGCATTTTACTTTAAAATGTTCAAACATTTCTTCCCGGTATGCCTGAGAAGGCAGATATGCTTGTTTTTCTCAACAAGAACTGTTTTTAAATGGGGGGGGGGGGGGGTTTCCTTTAAAAGTTGGACTGTTGCACTGTTGTCGCTTCAGTGGTTCTCAGGTTACAGTTACATAGCAAATAGTTACCTCAATGGTGGATACGGCCATGTGAGCACCAACGGTCAAAACTTTTTTTTCCCCTCCCCGAGCTGTCAGCGCAGCGCCTCCACCATAATAGCCCGTCGCCAGAGCTAATTTCCTGCCATAACTCCACAAACAAACTAAACAGGTTTTACAAATGCCTCATGATTCACTAACAAACACAATGTCAGGGCTCTCAAGTTTTGAACAGAGTTCAGAGTGAGATTTTGGCAGCGGCGGGGCTTTGGGTGGGGACGGTGGTCTTATCTGATAAATGACACATAAATTCATACAAATAAAAACATATTTATTTCATTCTTAGTGAAGGGGGGTGTGTGTGTGTGTGTGTGTGTGTGTGTGTGGTGTGTGTGTGTGTGTGTGTGTGTGTGTGTGTGTGTGTGTGTGTGTGTGTGTGTGTGTGTGTGTGTGTGTGTGTGTGTGTGTGTGGTGTGTGTGTGTGTGTGCGTGCAGTCAGAAAGAAAAGGAAAGCTCCCTGGACATCTATTCCATAACAACGGAAATCAATGATGAGATGACTTACTGTACTGAAAATATGGTCTTCTCCCACGTCGAGCAGTCTGTAGCCACGCACAATGTCAGTGAGTGACTATGTGACAGCCGTCCTCTTTGGTTACTCTTCAGCGAGCGTCTTAATCATTGGAATCAGAACGTAATGTTGTAGCGGAATGTCTAAATCCTACCCGGATACAGCCATGTTATTTTCTAATTGTCTGTTCGACAGCTTACATTCTTTTGATTGGTTGATGCGTTGCTACAGTGATTCTGTACTAGTTTGTTTACAAAATTGCGGCGCAACTTGGTGGGTGGTACCCTGGAAAGAAATCTCTGCGTGAGAAATACAAGGTGTGGCGTGTGAGCGTGTGAATAATAATAATAATAGATTTAATTTGTTAGCGCTTTTACAGGTGCTCAAAGACGCTTTACAGATATAGTGAAGGGAAAAGGAAGGAACAACAAATAAATATATAGTAAACAATCACACATTAAAAGCCAGATTGAAGAGGTGAGTTTTTGTAAGTTTTTTGAAGGTGGTGAGGTCAGTGCAGTCTCTGATGGGTTGGGGGAGTGAGTTCCAGAGGGAGGGGGCAGCGACGGAGAAGGCTCTGTCCCCCCAGGTCCGGTGATTGGTGCGGGTGGGGATGGATAGGAGGTTGGCATCTGATGAGCGGAGGCAGCGGGAAGGGGCGTGGTGGTGCAGCAAGTCTGTGAGGTAGGGGGGGGCCTGATTGTTGAGGGCTTTGTGGGTAATGAGGAGGACTTTGAAGTTGATTCTTTGACGGACGGGGAGCCAGTGGAGGTTCTGGAGGACGGGGAGTGATGTGGTCTCGGGAGCGGGTGTGGGTGAGGAGGCGGGCAGCAGAGTTCTGGATATGTTGGAGTTTATTGATTAGGTTGGATGGTATGCCGTAGAGGATGCTATTGCAGTAGTCGAGTCGTGAAGTGATGAATGCATGAATCAGGGTTTCAGCAGCAGAGGAGGAGAGTGATGGGCGGAGACGGGCAATGTTTTTGAGGTGGAAAAAGGCTGTCCTGGTGATGTGATTTATGTGGTGGTTGAATTTGAGCTGACTGTCGAAGATGACTCCGAGGTTGCGGATGTGAGGGGGGGGAGATAGAGTGTGGCTGTCAATGGTGAAGTTGAAATTCTGGATGTCTTTGATACGGGATGGGGGGCCAATGATGATGATGTCTGATTTGGCACTGTTCAGTTGGAGATAGTTTGTTTGCATCCATGCTTTTATTTCTGAGAGACAGTTGGTGAGAGTGGAGTGTGTTGTGGGGGTGATGGTTTTTGTTGAGATATAAAGTTGGATGTCATCGGCGTAGCAGTGAAATTGAAGGTTGTGGCGACGAATTATTTTGCCAAGGGGGAGCATATAGAGGATGAAGAGGAGGGGGCCAAGCACCGAACCCTGGGGGACACCTTGGGACAGAGGAGCAGTGGAGGAGGTTGCAGTTGTTGATGTTGATAAACTGATGTCTGTCGGTGATGGTTAGGATTTCAGCCAGGAGAGTGCAGTGTCGGTGATGTTCAGTGATGATTCGAGGAGGGACAGCAGGATGGCGTGGTTGATGGTGTCGAATGCTGCGGTGAGGTCGAGGAGGATGAGGATGTTAAGGTTGCCAGAGTCAGAGGAGAGGAGGAGGTCGTTTTGTGATTTTGAGAAGAGCTGTTTTCGGTGCTGTGTTTTGATCGGAAACCGGATTGAAATGGCTCAAAGAGATCATTGGAGCTGAGGTGGGCTTTAAGTTGTGAGGCAACGACACGTTCAAGTATTTTGGACAGAAAGGGGAGATTTGAGATGGGCCGGAAGTTGGACATGATGTCAGGTGTGAGTCCAGGTCTTTTGAGAATGGGTGTGACAGCAGCCAGTTTGAGAGAGGGGGGAACTGATCCAGATCTGAGGGAGGAGTTAATGATGGTGGCGATGAGTTGGGAGATGGCAGGGAGGCTCTCTTTAACAAATTTGGAGGGCATTGGGTCAAGTGTGCAGGTGGAGTTAATTCCAGTCATGAAATCGGACAGTTGCATGGGGGTCACAGGGGAGAAGTGGGACAGGGGGTGTGAGGTGAAGGGGGGGGAGGCAGGAGGGAAGGTGGGGGGTGCTGATGAGGGTGTCAGATTGCTGTAAATGGAATGGAGTGAAATGCGTGTGTCTCACGCCAAATGCGTGAGACTTGAGAGCTTTGCAATGTGGTTTGCAAATACAAAACACCATCTACAAACTAATGCATTTAGTTTTGCAAAGAAAAAACGTATCTATTAAACAAACACATAACATTGTTCTAATAAATCATGTTTCAGAGACAAATTCAGCTTAGGTTTTACAAGTACAAAACTTTTTTTTACAAGTACAAAACTTGTTCTTACAACTACAAAACTTTTTCTTCTCACGGCGGAATATTACTTTTGGCAGTAATATTCCACCGTGGCTGGCACATGCTCCACGGCAGCAGGGGGCGCTACTGAGTCCATTGGGGAAGGCGGGAGCCTCCCGCCGGGAGGTTGAGCAGAGCATGAAACAGCTCTTGCCAGCCTGATGACAGCGATCTGGGTCAGTGTTATAGTGATAATAAACAAGGTGAATTTAGCGATCACAACGAAAACAGCCAAGACACATATTGAGACCAGAAAATGAATGTTATTAGGGCTGTAAATATAATAAGCCTTTGTCTAAAATGGACAACATTGTAACTAAGGACATTTAAACCATACAGCGATTCTGCACTCGGTCAATCAGCTGCTCTTCATTTTATTTCCTGCTATATTCAATGAGTGATACAAATATTTTTTACCATAGGTTCGGAATAAAACTGATACTGTTGGACTCGGTACTAGTTGACTGCTACCAGAAATAAAATGAAGTACTTTACTGTGTACTTTGTGAGTAATCCTCTGTCAGAGTCCCCTCCGTATAATGCATGTTTTCTGCTATCTTTGATGAGTGATAAAAAGACAATTTTACCATAAGTTCTTAATGATATTGAGACTGCTGGACTCGGTATTCTTACACCTACTATCACAATACATTGAAGTACTTCTAGTGTGTGTGTTTTTTTTAAATCCTCTGTCAAAGTCCCTTCCTGAGAACCTAATCAAGCCACTTCTGCTAAGTTTGATGAGGGAAAAAAAAAAGTGTTTTGCCATTAGTTCTTCGTGAGATTGACGCTATTGGACTCAGTACTAGTCCCACAAGTACTATGAAGTACTTTTACTGTGTACTTTTTGAGTAATCCTCTGTCAATGTCCCCTCCTGAGTACAATAATGCATGTTTCTCTGCTATTTTGAATAAGCGTTAAAACACCTTTCTTATGAGACTGATATTGTTGGACAGAGTACTTTAAGAGGATGGTGGACATGATATCAGCAATACTTCTAGTCAGTACTCCAGCAGCATTTTTACACCTTGGAAAGTCTTTAGAGTCTGGCCTGGATAGCTGGTCACAAATATCCTTCAGCAAAGTGACAAACCCATGTGACTCTTGTTGGCCTCTTATGACAATGCTGTCTTTAAAATATGATTATTTCTCTGCTCCTAGTTTATTCCTCTCAGATTCTTCCATCAGTCCCAGTCATTGCATGTCATTCAATAGAGCTTCGAAAAATGTGTCCAATTCAACAAAAATGTTTTTGGGAAGGTCAGAGCTAAATTATAGATTGTTTGATTGTGTAATTACAAGGTGAGAGAAAATAAATCCACATCCTATTAAACTTATTTTATTTACTTTTCCATGTTGTACATATACTTACTTGTATTACATGTTGAACCACATGCTGGATATCTTCCCCAGCCTCATGGAAATACTATAAATGGATTCATAATTTAAAAAAATTAAAAAAATGTATAAATACAATTTTTTGTGTGCAAACATTTCAAATTGAAATATAAAATGAAAAATAAGTTTACTTTTGAAATGATTTCTCATAAAAACCTTTCTAAATTATTAAAAAAGGTTTCGTCAATATACGTTTTTCTGCCTAAAATAGTTAAAATTGAACGTAAAACTATATCAAACACCACATCCATGGCAATTAACCCACTTTTGCCCGCTATTTAAATTGACTTTGGTTGAAGTTAATAATAATATTGATATTATATAGATATATAGCATATCATTGATGCAGTCTTTCTGAACACTTTTAAAATACTGCAAATGAAGAATATTTGTAATGTTCTGCACAGATAGTGGCTTAACTTGAATTTGAAAACACGTGGCAACTTTATTAATACAGCAGTTGAAAAGATTTGTGGAAGGATAAATTCTTCATGGGCTTCAATGGCTCTCTAGATAAAGGGCGTTTTATGGTTGCTTGTATTATCCTCAGATAGTGGTTTGTTTAAATAATTAGTGACATTTTAATAAATATTGAAAAAAAGGGCTCCAAAAAACGCATATAAATATAACCTGGCCGGCTTAACCAGTGTGTATTTCTTCAAGCACCACAAGATTCATAGTTTATAAAGTACAATTCTGGGCCATTGAATGTGTAATTTCTCCAAACACATACAGTAAAAATGCCTGTTTTGAAGCCTTAAAATGGTGCAGGAACAGGACTTTACATTGGGTTATACTTAAAGACAGCACTATTTAGTTAAGAGAAGAGCAAAAAGGAAAGATAATTGTTATAATGGGTGATGTAACATTAATGACAGACATAATATGAGGTCATTGGCACTCAGACTTTAGAGAGGTAATTTTGTGATCATGGGGCATCACCCTTACAGCATCAGGACAATATCATATGGAGTCAGACACTGGAAGTGTGCTGGAGGCGTTGACTGGGACTGATGGAAGGATGAGCCTGATGAGACTGAAGAATCTGCGAGGTACGAACTAGCGGCAGAGGAATAATTATATATTAAAAGACAGCAGCCCCATAAGAGGCCAACAAGAGTCACAAGGGTTTGTCACTTTGCTGAAGGATATTTGTGACCAGCTATCCAGGCCAGTCTCTAAAGACTTTCCAAGGTGTACAAATGTTGCTGCCGGGGTACTGACTGGAAGTATTGCTGATATCATGTCCACCATCCTCTTAAAATACTCCGTCCAACAATATCAGTCTCAGGAAGAAATGTTTTTTAACGCTTATTAAAAGAAAAACATGCATTCTTGTCGTTGGGAGGGGACATTGACAGAGGATTACTGGAAAAGTACACAATAAGTACTTCATAGTACTTGTGGGGGTAGTTTCATTAGTACTGAGTCCAACAGGATCAATCTCACGAAGAACTAATGGCAACAAAAAAGAATTCCCTCATCAAACTTAGCAGAAGTGGCTTGATTTTTTTCTCAGCAGGGGACTTTGACAGAGGATTTCTCAATAAATACACAGTAAAAGTACTTCAATGTATTGTAAGTAGTAGGCTAAGTAATACAAAGTCAAACAGTTTCAATTTCATTAAGAAGTAATGGTAACATTTTATTTTTATCATTCATCAAAGATAGCAGAAAACATGCATTATGTACTATGGAGGGGACAGAGGATTACTTACAAAGTACACAGTAAAGTACTTCATTTTATTTCTGGGAGCAGTCAACTAGTAGCCTATAGTCCAACAGTGCCAGTTTTATTAAGAACTTGTGGTAAAAAATATTTGTATCACTCTTTGAATATAGCAGGAAAGAAAATGAAGAGTGCAGAATCGCTGTATGGTTTAAATGTCCTTAGTTACAATGTTGTCCATTTTAGACAAAGGCTTATTATATTTACAGCCCTAATAACATTAGTGTTCTGGGCTCAATATGTGTTTTGGCTGTTTTCGTTGTGATCGCTCAATTCACCTTGTTCAAACACTGACCCAGATCGCTGGATCGCTAGAAACACCGCTTGTTTGTGGAGTTATGGCAGGAAATTAGCTCCATACAGCTATGGAAGCAAACAAGAGACAGAAGGATTTGAATGTATCAGACACCGAATTTATAGCATTGAAAATAATTACTTTGAAAATCATGTATCTGAATTTGTTTTGCTCCGAATTTACCTATGTGAAATAAAAATGTAAAAATTCAAGTTAAAAAAATTTGAATGTTCAAATTCAGATCCCAAAAATGTAAGTGAAAAAATTCGACGTCAAATATTTCGGTGTTTAAAATTCGATGTCAAAAAATTCGGTGTATAAAATTCGACGTCAAAAATTGCGTTGCAGCATTATCCGGGCTACTCAGACAGGATAAGGAATTGAGTCCGAATGCAATCAAACCGACTTCTGGCCTATCAGAGCCAAGCGGCAAACCCCGGGACAGTGCGGTGAAGCCCAATGCTGCAAACTGTAGGCGATGGATGCAGATGGGAGCAATTCCCGTAGACCCTATGTTAAAATATCCAACTTAACATCAGAAAATGAACATGTTTCTAGCCTGGATCCACAAAAACATATTCTGTATATAGTTAGATTCCCCCGGGCCCTTCATGACAACGGGACTGCTGCTCCTAGCTCCTCTCTGCTAGCTTCGTTAGCTCCATTGGCTCCGTGATGCTACAGCGGCTCAGCTCATGAGGAGAACACTACTTGAACTCGGCCGTGTTTGTTGTGTTGGTTCCTGGTGGACTATTCGTCATGCAAATATTGGATTTATCTGCGGTTAAAACAGACCGTCCATGAATGCAGTTTATTCGGTAAGTCAACCCTGCGTATTTTATGTTATGTTACTAGTGTTTTTATTAAGCTAACGTTAATGAATGTTTAGAGTTGGGTTAGCATTTGAGCAATCGTAGCTCCATCTGTGCTAACGATGCTATGCGTAGCATCCAAGAGTGTAAAACATTAAGTGGGATGCTACTGTATACCAAAAGGCTTCTGTGCGAGGTTGCTAAAATAAGGTCATCCTTGTACGTTAGATAGTTAGTTTGCTAGTTAGGTTACTGTATGCATTGTTAAGGTTCATTTAAATTCGCTATGCTCTACTATAGCATAAAATAGACTAGCTAACGTCAACGTATTGTTGAAGAGAGGCTTAGTGTATATTAAATCAACCTCACAATGAAATGTGTGTATCTTTAAAATATGAACGTCACATTTCAAGATAATAACGCTCCCTTAGATATTGTAATATGGTTTGTTGAACTGGAGTTATTTATTGCAGCTAACCGTCTATCCGACGAATGACCCACACATTGTTGTTTTTAATATTATTACCAATGCCTCTTTTAAATTGTATTATCCTCACACTTGAGAAACAGCCTTATCGTGGCTGTAGAACAGAACATGTAACTTAATGCCTGCATTTAAGGACGATGAATAGCGTAGTCAATGCTTTAGTGACAAGAAAATTATTTGTTTAAATATTAGATGCAGTATGACGTTATCTGTGACTTTAGTCAAAATGAAGCTTATCCATTGCATTGCATTTGTTAAATAGGTTTGTGTCTTACCCTTACATGTGTGATACATATGAATATGGCATATGAAAACAAATTAATTTGACTGACTCATGAAAACCTCATCCAAAGTAACAGTAAAACAAAAAGGACCTACACAATAATACTCAAACTGATACAGTATAAGGACTGTGATATCCAGCAATTTCTTAAGTATAACAATAAGATTATGACCTGTTTTTAAAAGTAGATAAAAACTTGGTTGCATGTAAAGAAGTCTGTAACCCACGCATGTAACTTTACATTTTATTTTTTAGCAGAGAACTTCAGCACGGATTCCAAGGTACACCTTTTTCATACTTTACAAAGAATGCATAAAGTAATGACTCTAATACACTGATATACATGCCATTAAACATGACTGAATACTAGATCACCCACACATCAGTGATGTTGAGTGTACTTTCTTGGAAAAAGGTTACATTTACATTTTACCAAGCAACATCACTTTTTTGTTCAACTTCCACATTTCAATGTATTT